>PVIH01004920.1:0-132032 GCA_004025045.1 Sigmodon hispidus | reverse complement strand
CATCTCAGGTCTGTCTAGTCTCTGAGGAGCTAGGCAAAGGTAATGATTATTCCAGCTCTATAGGACCTCAAAGCCAGCCATCTCAGGTCTGTCTAGTCTCTGAGGAGCTAGGCAAAGGTAATGATTATTCCAGCTCTATAGGACCTCAAAGCCAGCCATCTCAGGTCTGTCTAGTCTCTGAGGAGCTAGGCAAAGGTAACGATTATTCCAGCTCTGTAGGACCTCAAAGCCAGCCATCTCAGGTCTGTCTAGTCTCTGAGGAGCTAGGCAAAGGTAATGATTATTTCAGCTCTGTAGGCGGGTCTCGGTCGCTACTCAGCACTGCCACTGTAGTTTGACAGAAGCCATAAAGAACATGCAAGTAAAAGGCATGTCTGCTCTCCAGCATAACTAAATAATGTATGCTATAATCTGAATTTCATATTACATTAACATGAAATATTATTCTTTTAGAGTCTTTTCAATAATTTAAAGCATGAAGACCCTTCACAGCTTTTGCTAATCCTGCAAGTGTGTATGAGCTGATAAATCCTGGTTTGATGCTAGTACTAAGCATCTGCCTAAGCCACACAAGCACTGGGTTCTAGCAGTGTAAACAGGCAGAAAGATGGGGACGAAAATGAAGGATGGGGACGAAACTCAGGGGTAGAGAAATTGCCCAGCACACAGTCCTGGTTTTGATCCTTAGCACTAAAAAGATTAAATGAGGGGCTGGAGAGATGGCTCAGAGGTTAAGAGCATTCATTCACTGTTCTTCTTCTAGAGGGCCTGGGTTCCTTTCCCAGCTCCCACGTGGTGGCTATCAACAGCCTATAACTCCAGCCCGGGAGATCTGATGTCCCCTTCTGGCCACCATGGGCACTATATAACCATGCTACGCAGAGATATATTCAGACAAACATTCATATACATAAAATAAAAAATAAAAAAAAGAAACCCCAAAGTCCACGACCAATGACATACTTCCTCCTACATAGTGCCATCAATTGGGGACCAAGTGATCAAATGCTCATGACTGTGGAGAGACATCTCATTCAAACCACAACTTGCATCTATATAATCAAACAGTACTCAGTACCAGCGTGATTCTAATTCACCTTATACCCAAATACTACTTCTTTCAACCACAAAGATCCTTTCACCCCCCAAAAAACAAACAAAAACAAAAAACCCACACTACTATATTTTGAGAGATATTGTCAAAGACAGACATTTGAGAGCTAGGAAGATGGATGTGGCCCTGATTTTGGATCCCCAGCACTCACTTAAAAAGACAAAACTAGTGATATACACCTGCAATCCTAGCACTGGGAAATGAAGATGTGAGCATTAAGGGGAGGAAGTACTTTGCCCCACTAGCCAACTGGACAAGCTCCAAGTTGAAATGTAAGTCTCAAAAAGTAACATGGAAAGCAATAAGAGGAAAACACGTGACACCGACCTTTGCACAAGCATGCTATGCCCAATGTGGCTCGCCATCTCCTTCTCCAGTACCATGTCTGCCTGCATACCATCCATGACAATAATGGACTAAACCTCTAAACTGTAAGCCAGTCCCAATTACATGTTTCCCTTACAAGAGTTGCCACAGTCATGGTGTCTCTTCACAGCAACAAAGCCCTAACTAAGGCACTTTTGGATATCACAATTTGAGGCAGAAGACATATATTAGGAGCTGATGCTTACTTAACAGCCTACTCCTCATGGCTTGCTTATAGAACCTACGGCCACCAGCCCAGCTTCTAACTGAAGCTCCTGGCTTCTCGCTATCTCACAAGACTTGATTGCCATTCCTTAAGCTCACGTCCTTGTATGACAGACACTAGGTATAACCAGTGTCCCTCTAGCCACTGCCTCCTATCAGATTACTTTCTTTTTTTCCTGACATCACTTTCCTTATAATGGTCTTGCTTAAAAGCCATCTTGACCCCACTCACAGAGACTACAGTGAGACTGCTTTTGACTTTCTACATCTGGCCACCAGATTTACTATCTATGAACATCCCTGTGCATGCCTTGCCCTGGGATCTACTCACATATCTTTACCAAATGGAAACACCACCCAAGCTCCAAACAGCTATTCTATCCTTATATTGTGAGACTCTGGACAAGAGAATTACTTCCTCTGTGACTCATCTCTAAAACTTATTTGCTCTCCTGCCCCACAGTAACCACTCAATAAATAAATATTATTAAGGTCAATTCAAGTCTCAATCTAATACTATGGTTTACATAATGGTCAAAGTATGCTATCCAAGAAATCAATGGCCTAAGAGCTTGGTCCACAATGTGGCAATCTTCAAAGGTGATAGGACTCTTAAGAGGTTAGGCCTCTCCCTGTTCCCTGGTCTCCTGTCTTATTATTTGATATCTCTCCCACTCCCCAATCAAACACTATCTCCTATCAGTTCATTTACTCTTAAAGTCCACTTTTGTTTACCCCCACCACTATTACCTTCTCCACTTGCACGTCAGTTACATCAGGTGACACAGCAGCCTCCGGGCTGGTTTTCCTGTTCCTGATACTGATGCCTTCCCTACCCAGTACGTTTTCTGCCTCATAGTGGGTATAAGAGTCTGAAAATCAGAAGTAGAAATATAGTTTGGTGGCATAATGCTTACCTAATATGCTCAAGGCCCTAGTTTTAAGTTTTAGAACTACAAAAAAATGTTTCTGGGGGGAGGGGCAGCAGCTAAGCCTTCAATAATTTCCACTGTCTACAAACTCAAGTCCAGCCAGATGTGACAGTGTCTGCCTGTAATCACAGCTACTCAGAAGGTTGAGGCAGGTGGCACTTAGCAACAAAGCTTGCTAAGCCTGGTGAGGTCTGGGTGTGCTGGGACTCCACCAACCATTCCTATGCCAACCCTTGCCTCTGCTATCCCCTTCCCCACTACTGTCTACTTCAGATGGTTCTTCAAATATGCTAAACTGTGGCTGCCACTGGCTTCTACAATCCCTACTTCCTCTGCATCTACAGTGCCTGCATCCCTAACCACTGACGAGCCTTATCCCTTCCCTCCATTCAGTCTCTGCTCATGGGTCTCCTTTTGGAGAAGTTGAGACACTGCTACTAAACAGTCTCACCATTTCAATACTCTACCCCTTAGAAGTGTATGTCAATACCAGGCTTATGGCTACTTATCTGTTAATCTACCATCTGGCTTCTAATGGGATCCTTGAGTCTGGCATACTTGCCTTGTTTTTTGTTTTGTTTTGACAACACCAATTCCTAGAGACCTATTGGTCCATAAGGGAATTTAGAAAAGAATTTCTGGCTGTATTTGAGACTTTCCTGGTAGTCAGCGACTATGTGTCGGGGGATTAAGCTACTATTTGAGTGCACTGGTAGAGTAAGTGTAAAGGGTCTGGGGTAGCTGGCTGGGCAAAGTGCATGTGGCACAAGCATGAGAACTGAATTTGGATCCTCGTACCACATATAGAGCTGAGTGTGGTGGTATCAGCCCGACCCCAGCATCGAGGGAGGAATGGATACTGACTAGTGATCCACTGGTCAGCCACTAGAGCCAACTGATTGTTAGACTCCAGGTTCAGTGAGAGTCGCTATCTCAAAAAACTGCAATGGGAATAATAGAGAACAGCCAGCAAAACATCTCAAGCCTCCTGACCTCTGACATCCACAAACACACACACACACATCAAACATACACAAAGTGTAAAGCTACAAAATATTTCAAGCTTTAGGTTGAGACAGAGCAGATGTAGATATGGAAGACCAGGAAGGCAAAACAAAAATGACTCCTGCATCTCTGAGTTCTGAGTCTTTCCAATTTCCCATTTGATACAGTACCTGCCTATTTTTTGGATGCCAGCAACAATTCCAGTTCTTCTCCTTGGGTCCCTGGAACAGTCAATTTAGCCAGAAGCAATCTGCTGCCTCTCACTTGAGTCCAGACTATCTCCAGGTCTACTTCTCATGCCTTATGAGTAGTCATACCCTGAGCTCTCCCTTGGGTCTGACCTCAGCAACCTCTTCTAACTCATTCTCCCCATGGCCAAAGTGGCCGTTCCAAATACTTCCCACCTTAGACCCACCAAGGGGATGACCTTCAACCTCTACCCAAGTGTTCAGGCTTTGACACAGTGCACGAGGTGCTGTATGGGACAGTGCCAGTCACCATCTCCAACTCTCCTCAGCTATCCTCTGTCAGTGCTCTATTCCTTATGTCACCTTATGCAGTTTCCTTCCTTCACAGGTCTGTACACGTCAGGTACACACACCCACCCCAAACACAGAGTGCCATGCTGCCAAGTCAGAGGACAGGACCCCCCCCCCCCCCGATTATTCTGAACCTTCTATATGTTCTTCCCTTGAGGAGTAATTGTGACCATCTCGTCTCAGAAATGTCTATCAGTAGGGGAAGATTCACAGGTACTTAACTGAGCAGCTAGGTTGCCACATAATAGAACTAAAAACATGTTTTTTTCTAATTAGAACGACCTGAAATCTTAACAGACCTGGATCCGCTCATTTCTTAATCTGTGTTGTGACACCTTCCAGCTGCTTCTACATCCACCTTGTAGGTCAGGGGCTGGAGAGATGGCTCAGCAGTTAAAAGAGCTTACTGTTCTTTAGAGGATCCCAACTCAGTTCCCAGCACCCATATCAGTAACTTACAGCTATCTGTAACTCCAGCTCCAGGGAAAATGACACTCTCTTCCTGCCTCCATGGAAACATCCACATGCATAGAGTACACACAGGAACACGAATGGGTGGGGGGAGAGCCCAAACCCACCACAGCTCCAACTGTTCACATCTCATGGTTTTTGCACTTGCTATTCTCACTGCCAGAAAATTTCCCTCTAGCCCCATGATTTACTTTTTTTCATTATGGTCTCTCTTCCAATGTCCCTGTCCTTTCCACCAGTGCAAAGGATTAAACCCAGAACCTTGCTCATGGTGGGTAAGTGTTCCATACAGCTCTAGCATTTATTATTTATTTACATGATGTCTTCCAAAGGAATAACAAGCCTGTCTCACTCATCACCACATTGCCAAGCCTATAATATCAAAAACATTCATTTATTTTATATTTACTGAGGACCTACTCTACTGTGTGCCAGACCTAGCTACTAGGCACTCATGGTCTACAGGGAGAAAACAATACACAGAACAAGGAGACACTAAATGCTTAACAACTAAAGCAGCGAAGACAAGGAGCAGGAAAGTCTTTCACCCTAGATGTACCTCTAATATACACTCCACGTAAGAGGCCAGGCAAAGAAGACACCCAGCTGCAAGAGCAGAGTCCCAAAGTCAAACCATGTCCAGCAGCTACAGAGGAGGGGAGCAGGCAAAGAATATGGGCATGCACATTTAAAAGCTTTACAGCTCACTATGAGAAGCATATTTGTTATTATTATTACTATTATTATTTACTGAGAAGGCTTACTGGAGAGTTGGGGGATATGAAGATTCTTCAGACCTAAAACTTGATGTCCTCCTGCCTCAAATTCCTAAGCGCTAAGACTACAAGCATATACTCGCTTGGGAGTGGAAGTATGATCTGGTGAGCTCTTCAGCTGCTACGATGAAAATCGAGGTAGAAACAGGAAGCCCAGATGAAAAGCTACTTCAACAATGCAACTAAGACATACGTTGGGGGCAAACACTAAATATGGATGGGGGAGCAGCCAATGAAGACTCAAAGACGATTGGCCAGACCCTTTTTTATATTATCAAAGGATAGAAAATGGTACAGTACTTGCTTAACAAAACCTTGGAGTCTCTTCCCAAGCACAAGAAAAGGAGAAGGGGGGGGGGGAGAAAAAGGGTCAGCAGCAGGCAAATACTACTAGACTTCATTTCACATGCCTGTCATCCTAGCACCCAAGACAGCGAGGCAGGCGGATCTAAAGTTTAAGGCAGGCCTGGGAGGCACAGCAGAAAACCTGCCCCCAGAAATAAATAAATAAACTTAAATAAATAAGCTGAGGAGTCGTCTGGAGGAGGAAAATGGGAGGGAGTTTGCTAGATTTATGTTGTTTCAGCGGGTGGTCAGACAATCTGAAGCTGTTAAGAGGCAGCTAGATAAAGGTCAGGGAGAAGGGCCTAAGCTAAAAATATAAATACAGGCTCTAGCCTAATGCACAGGTATTAAAAGCTAGATGAGCTCAGCACAAATTAAAATAAAAATTTAAATGCTCTAAACAGACATTAGGAAAGTGTAGGGGAAAGATGCTTGGGTATGTTTATGAAATAAACAAATGTTCCTGGTACGGTCAAAGGTCTGGGGTACGGTACCCCTATTCAAACACAAAATGTGTCCTGAAACAGAATAGCAATGCTGACCTTTGCTTGAGCTGAAAGTCATCTATGGGGGAAGGGCTGAGGCAGGGTCTGACGTAGACCAAACTGGCTTCAAACTCGCTTTGACAGCGACAGCATGCTTTGACTTTCTTTCAAAAGGGGCCCAACATACCTGGGGATACCTTGCAGAATATAGAATGCAAGGTACCCAGAGACAGGTGAGCCAACCAGAGTGGCAACCATTAGCATCCTGTTGGATTATCAGTAGAGGAGACGAGAGCTGACAGGCTTCGATGGGTCGTCTCCCTTTACTCGGAAGGACACCCCCCACCCCGCTAAGGGCGCAGCCAGGCCGGGTGAGGCCTGGTAGCCATGAACGCGGGTGGGCGTGGCGATAGCGCACCAGCGGGGAGGACCACGCTTGGAAGAGCCTAGTCACAGCGCTTGCTGGGGTGTCGCCAGCCGGCGTCCCCAGCAGCCTCGCGGCTGCGAACTCGGGATGGGGTTCCCGCCAGCCTCGGGGTCCTGTTTCGAGGAGGCCACGTGACCGGCCGCGGCTCGCACCCCTTACCTGGCTCTGCTGCCGGTCTGCCGTCCGCTGCCGGGTGCTGCACTACGCCGCCGCCGCTTCTCGCGCCGCTCGCTCGCGCTTCCTGATTGGCCGAGGCGGCCAGCTCCCAGAAGCCCCTGCGCGTTGCGCCATCAAATGAACTTTATGGAGACCTGCGAGGGAGGACACGAACATGGGCGGGGCTGGGGCGGAGCCGTCATTGTAAGTTAGTCAAGGGAGCTCCTCCTTCCTCCCCGCCCACGTGGTTGGAATTGACGGAACTAGAAGAAGCAGTGTCCCCGCAGTTCCCCTAGCTGCACAAAAACGGAGAGATCTGCCACCTCTGTAGCGTTACAGGCTTGTTCTAGGATCTGAGGACACGGTGACCTCCACAGCGAACAAGATCCCTGACTTCAGGCAGTTCTCAGGCTGGCAAGGGAAACAGAAGTGACAAGGGAAGGACTTGTGATGTATTTTCTCCTATATATACCACTAAGGGACCAGCTCCTGCTCCAATCTTCTTAACATCATGGCGTGTGTGTGTGTGTGTGTGTGTGTGTGTGTGTGTGTGTGTGTGTGTGTTCCACATGTGTGCCAGGTGCCCACAGAAGTCAGAAGAGAGTATTGGATTCCCTGAGTCCAGAATTACAGACAGTTGTGAACCAGCATGTGGATGCTGGGAATAAAAGCTGGGCCTTCTGCAAGAACAACACATACTCCTTTTAAAAAAAAATTA
Organism: Sigmodon hispidus; assembly: GCA_004025045.1. Taxonomy (NCBI): domain Eukaryota; kingdom Metazoa; phylum Chordata; class Mammalia; order Rodentia; family Cricetidae; genus Sigmodon; species Sigmodon hispidus. The sequence continues at coordinate 124,473 of PVIH01004920.1, read as the reverse complement.
TTTATTTACTGTATTATGTATACAGTGTACAGAAGAGGGCACCAGATGTCATCATAGATAGTTGTGAGCCACCATGTGGTTGCTGGGAATTGACCTCAGGACCTCTGGAAGAGCAGTCAGTGCTCTTAACCTCTAAGCCATCTCTCCAGCCCACAACACATACTCTTTACCACTAAGTCAACTCTCTAGTTGTGCCTCACCAATAACTTCTTTATATATTAACTCAGCTTTTATTTTTCAAGCAAACTTTAGTACCTCTAGCTCAATAAGATAATAGGTCTCCAGAAGGGGAAAAATCAGTACTTCAGACCTCTTGCCTGAGGAGGGAATGGGAGCCGTGACAACAAGCAATCATTTCCTCATTCCCTGTGTGTCTCCCATGTACAATAGTGAAACACTTACTTACTTAGCAAATAGATATTGACCAGTTCTAAATGGAGGACCACCAAAATGGCAACTTTGCCTCTGAATGGTCCTGATTACAAATGACACAAATGTCACATTTGTAGTAGCTATTTAATATACTGTAAGTCCTGGCACAATGCATATTGTATAAAAGAAAGCATTTTGTATGTATTAAACTTTCATGCTATTAACTGTAAACTTTTGCATAATATTTAAATAAAATTCAGATACATGGCTCTACACATTCCTTTCTAGTCACAGATATACAGGGTGTTAAATGTACTAAAGTAACATTAAAATAGATGCTTATAAAAGGGCTATCAAAAGATGGATGTAAAGCTGCTTGAATTGGTCCACACCTTTAATCCTGTACTTGGGAGGCAGAAGCAGATGAAAAACTCTGAGAGTTCCAGGCCAGCCTGATCTACATAGTGAAACCCTATCTCAAAACAAAACTAAGATAAAAGGTTACTTAAGTGAACCTTGCTTCTGTGAAGACCTTGCATGTTCAGGTGCCTGTGAACTGCCAGACACGGGTACTAGAAGCCAAACCCAGGCCCTCAGCAAAGAGTGTAGTGGATTCTTAATCACTGAACCAACCCCTTAAATTTTTAAAAAATATTTTTTGTATATAAAATTGTACATTTTAATTTTAACTCTGGGGTTAAGGGTGGAGCTCCATTGGTACAGTGCTTGCTGCCAGGCATAAAGATGTGGGGTTGTCCCCCAGAAGTTATCACAGTTTTTAGGGTAAAATCCTGGGCACAGACACAATGGAAAGGAAATTCTTTGTTCACCTATTTTTGGCTCAACTGACAGGATGGAAAATTACGGCTTTTGGCGAATGGAAGAAACCCCTAGACTGGAGTGAAGCCTCTCATTATCTAAAAATTAAGAACTCCAGTATAATTAGGGCCACAGAGGTAGGTATCTGAGCAGGTGAAGCTACCTAATGACCCAAGTTTGATTTCTGGAAGTCATGGCATTGAAAGACAGAATATGCTTTCCTAGCTGTCCTCTGACTTTGCAATGGACACCATGTATATGTGCATACACACATGTATATGTACACAGAGAGGGGGTGTATAATAAGTATTTTAAAAGAATGCCAGCACAAACATTTGCTGTGAAGGCTGATAGCATAAAAAATAATATTCTTAGGCTGTGGATAGGTCAGTTAGTAGAGCGCTTTCCTTGCATGCATGAAGTTCTGATCAGCGTGATCTGAGTTCAGTCCCTGGGCCTACTTGGTAGAAGAGAAATAGCTCCCACAAAGAGGAGGGAGAGGAGGAGGAGGAGGAGGAGGAGGAGGAGGAGGAGGAAAAAGAAGAAGAAACAAAGAAAAAAGAAAAGTTTAAAGACAAACAAATACCCCCACCACACACACACACACACACACACACACACACACACACAACTATTGACCCAAAGAAAAGACAGGCTACTGAAAGAAATTTGCCATACATGTTTCTAATTAAACTCATATCTAAAATACATACAAAAGCTTCTAGAGTCACAAAGATAACACTGTCAGAAATAAGCAAAAGAGCGGGACTTGGAGAGAGCTTTACCAGCAAAATGTTCATCCTTGAAATTCCCAGAGAAAAAAAAAAGAAAGGCAGGTGTAGTTGTTTATGTTTGTAATCCCAGCTCGGCAGAGACAGGTAGGATCCTAGGGCCATTAACCAGCCAACCTAAGCTAATTGGGGGAGTAGAGGCCATTGAGAGACCATTTTTTACAGAACAAAATGGAGGACTCATAAACATTGACACCCAGGTCCTATGGCCTCACCAGGCACATGTACATGGGCACCTATGCAGAATAACATGCACACAAGCCTGTGCACAGCAGGAGGAGAATTAACTACAACCATAAACAGCATGCATGAGACTCAAAGAACAAGAAGTAAAAGAATCTAGACACATAAGGAAGATTCCATTAACATGGAGTTCAAGTCAGGCAAAGCTAATTGCTAATCTGTGGTGATGGGTGTCAGAACAGTGTCTATTTTGGAGTGGGAAGGGGGTGTTGACTGGGAAGGAAAAGAAGGCATCTCCTCGGATCTGAAAATGTTCTGTTTCTTAATCTGGCTGCTGAGTGCATGGGTGTGTTCACTTTTTAAAAATTTATTAAACTGCACATTTAAGATCTGTGCACTTTGCCACACATATATTATTCATTATACTACAATAAAATAGTTGTGCTATTTGAAATCATTTTGTGACCCAGAACTCATTTCATATCCCTTCTCCCAACTGTTTGCAGTCTGGAATTCTGATTTACCATTTTGCTATTCTGCACATGTACTACACCCCTTATGGAATATAAAGCAAGAAATATTTTGTGAAGGACAGACGCCTCCTGCACCACACCGGTTGCTCTCCTATCTCCAGCTGCTGCTGCCAGAGATGATTTTGTAGTGGGTGGCAGCTAATTACATAAAGCTTTGTGATCTGAGGCTGACTGATCAGCAGTATTCTCTAGGAGACATCAAAATCTTAATAGGGAAGGCTCTAACTTTGCCCTCTGCATGAATTTAATTTTAACTGCACAAAAGGTGATTTGATGTTATCAGGGATGGCAAATTGGCTCCTGCTGAAACAGCAGCTCCTGGCAATGCAGCAGGCATGGCTGGAAGCTGGTGTGAAGGATGCCAAGAGCAAGTCCGGACTCAGTGGAGAAGCTTTATGAGCATGGCTGTACTGCTCCGGATGTTGGAGCTGCCCAGAATCAGTAGAAACAATAAGGAATTTTGCTTGCTCACCTCTTCAGAAGTTCAGCAGTGAGGGGTGTGCTCAGTTGCCCGGCTTTCTGTCTTTCTGTCCCTATGCTTTGCCATTCTTAGTGTGAACTTAAAGAAGGAAGGTTGTTTCTGCTTAAAGAACAGTGACAGTTCTGACCCTGTAAAGAGGGTGACTCTGGACTCTGTCAGCTTTCCTGACAGGTATAAGATATGAAAAGCTGTTCTTTCCAACTGGGATCTGTTAAAGAGCAGACTGCCAAAATATATAAGTAAATAAATACCATAGAAATTAACCGCTGAGCACTGTGTGTAATGTCTTGAGGTTAGAGCTTCATTTTATGGCTCAGTAAAAGGAAACTAGCAGGATTAAGTTTACTCAGGTCCATATTCAGAACAGAATGAATCAAACAAGATGAGAGCCATATGCTTTGAACTAATTCTTAACACACCATCTCTGACCTAATGCTAACACTAATACCTCCTACACAGCAGAGGGCGCCACAGTTCACAGGCAATGGTATAATGAGTCAGAGAACTACAGTTCTCACGCTTTTCAGGAGGGCAGAAAATTATACTCCTACTCCAGAACACTGGCAATTTCTAAGAAGGTTAAGCACACCACCCAAAACCCAGCATTCTGGCACTACATACTTATACAGAGATGATTCTGGAAAAAAAAAAAAATGTTCATAGTAGTTTTATTAGTAACAACTCAAAACTGGAAACAGCTAGTTTTCCATTGTCCCTCAATGGAAAAATAAATGGCCGTGTGAACTGTGGCCACACAATGGATGACTACTCAGCAATAAACCAACTACTAACTGTTGCATCTGTATAAGTGGGTCTCATAAGCCAATGTCAGCTGAGAGCCAGACATAAAAGAATAAGTAGATTGTGACTCTAATTACAGCAAGCTGAAGAATACACCAAGCTAATCTACAGTGAAAGAGTTGAAACTATTCTTTCTTGGAAGTGTTGATGTGATAAATGTAGCCATGTGATGAGTGTGGACACAGAAATACACTCATACAAAACCTTACTGAGCTGTGCATTTATGCATTTATGCATTTTAAGGCAGGAAATTGTTTCTTGGTAAAATACGGATCTTCTGGAGCCACAGCTCAGTGGTAGTATGCTTCCCAAAATGCCTAAGGTCCTGTGGCTGTGCTCTGGCACCACAAAAATAATCAAATAAGTCAATACAATGAGAGCAAAAATTGATTTACTTGTATACTTCTAATCTCTGCAACAACCTTGTACCCACCCCAGGCAGGCAACAAAGGTTTATTAGCACCCTGAACTCTGGGAAACTGAGCCTCCAGTGGTTTAAAGTCTTGCCCACAGTTACACAGGCTGTGGTGGAAGACCAACATGGGCATTCTGGACTTCTACTATGGAGGCCAGCACTCTCAACACCAACCAGGCTTCATGGGAGCTTGGCATCCTTGGTGAATCCCAGAAAAATCTGTAATCAGAAGTTTCTGTCCATCAGAAACTCTCAAATACCCAGCAGCCACTTCCCAAATAATTGACTCAGAGGCTTAAGATTATAGTAACTGCTGGGCTAATAGCTCAAGCATATTACTATCTAACTCATACACTTAAATTAACCCATAATTCTTATTATGTTAAGCCATGTGACTTGATACCTTTGCTAAGTCCAGCATTCTCATCTTGCTTCTTCTGTGTCTGGTTGGTGAATGTGTCTTGGCCTTTCCTCTTCCCAGAATTCTCCTGGTCTAGTTGTCTCATCTATACTTCCTGTCTGGATATTGGCTAATCAGCATTTTATGAAACCAATAACCCTTGACAGATTTTTATAGTGTAGAAGAGCATTATCCCACAGCAAAAATCCTCAAAGCTTTGCAGCTAATTGAAAAAAGTGACTGAAATGGAAGGAAGCCCACACGCTCGTTAGTCATCCATGGCAGACTATCAGACAGCAATGTGAAGGAGGAGGATTTCTGAAAAATCTAGATCTTCTATTTGTTATTAAATATATTGACTGTTGGGTGAAAAAGAAAGAAAGAAAGAAACTCAGCCATCCCACACATTCCTCCATTGCTGCTGTTTTGAGACAGGTTTGCCAATGTCTATCAGTTTTGTTTATGTCACATTGGGCAATTTGTCACTGATGCTAAAACCATCAAAAGAAAAGTGAATTTGATTGACAAGGCCCTGGGGCTCCTCTCTATTCCTTTTCAACATTCCAGATGTTATTTTTTTTAAGTTGTCTTCACCCTCAGGAAGGCTCATCTGTGGGTGAAACATGACTCAGATAGATTGGGGGATTTAGTTTTGGCTTTTGTGGAAACTTTCTTCAGGGTACCCTGTCTTCTTGATTGGCTCACATTTCTCTCCATTTTCACTTGCTGTCTTGCAATGGAACCATCTGTTCTGAGAGCCATCTGCCAAGGGCTCTCTTGTGGTTGGCTATTAACTACATTGCAGCTAATGTTTCAAGAGAAAACATGACAAAAGAAAAGCATCTCAGAGAATGAAAGGAGAAAACAGAAACAGACTAGTATGGAATAAATATATGGGGTTCATTGGACTTACAGGCTGCAATCCAGTCAATCCAACAATGGCTGGCTGTGAATGGGAAGAATCCAGTAGTTGCTCAGCCCACAAGGCTCGATGTCTCAGCTAGTCTTTAGTATATACTGGAATCCCAAAGAAGGAGGCTCCAATGCCAAGGAAGGAATGGATGCGCTAGCAAGTTGAGGGCAAGCAGGCCAAGGGCAAAAGCTTCCTTCTTCTGTGCTCTTATGTAGACTCCAGCAGAAAATATGGCCTATATTATAGGTGTATCTTCTTGCCTCAAAATCTGGATCAAAAGTGTGTATCTTTCTACCTCAAGAATTCAGACTAGAAGCAGATTCACCCACTTCAAACAAAGCAGAAAATCTCTCACAGGTGTGCCCTCCATTTCCGGATTGTAGTTCATTCCAGATATAGTCAAGCTGACAACCAAAAATAGCCATCCCACCAAGCAAAACACGATTCTTTCCTTATAACCCTCAGAAGATGAACTATTAGCAAATAAGGAGCTTGGGTTCAGGTGAAAGCAATGGTGTCCCGGCTTCTTATCATCCCTTCTCCTTATTCTTAGTGCCTATGTCTGTGTTGTTTATTTTTGGCATTCTAAAAATTATTTTATTTTGGATTTTCTCTTTGTGTGTTTGTGTATGTTAATATAGGTGTCCAAGGAAGCTGGAAGAGGGCATTGGACGTCCTGGAGGTGGAGTTTCAGGTGGTTGTGAGCTGCCTGACTGGGTGCTAGGAATCAAGCTTAGGTGAAGAACAAGTAAGTATTTAACTGATCCTGTTCATCTCACAGAAAGAGAGTAAAGACCAATTCCCAAATTCTTTGGTCAAATTAAGCTAGCTTTATTTTCTGTCCAAATATATTTTATTTCTAAAGTGGGGCTTGAGGAAATAACATTGAATATAGGAAAAGAGTGGGGCTTAGATAGTTGTAGTAGGATTATGTTGTTGCATTGTAAATAATTGTCCTGCCTACTGGTTTAATAAAAATGCTGATTGGCAGAAGGCAGATAGGAAGTGTGGGAGGGGCTACAACACTAAGAAAACTCGAAACAGGAAGAGCAGACCAGAGACACCTAAAAAGATTCCAGCAGATGCAAAGGAAAGAAGACAACCATGCTGCTCTAAGAAAAAGTACCAAGCCACATGGCTAAACAGATAAATGGAAATAGATTGAGTTAAGATGAAGGAGCTAGCCAGCCATAGGTCAAGCAGCATAAAATTAATATAAACATAATATAACTGAAATGAATAGCTTACCTGAAATTTTTTTTCCATAGGAAGTTCTTTAATTCGGTCATTAGCAATTTAGAAAACCAGTTTGTGAGGATACATCCTGTTTTTCAGAGAGAACTGAGATCACAGGTAGCCCTGGAGCTGAAGAATAGCTTTGATTTTTGGCAGAATCTGAGAATCCACAGCTTTCTGATCTGCCTTTCATTGTTCTGTAATCTCGTATTTCTCCTTCTCTGTGTCAAAGACCCTCGTAGTGTCTGGGCTTGTGCAGCTGCTTCTTTTTGAAGTAAACACTAGTCAGGTGTTTGGGGCTTTTAACCTTGCTGATATCAACTTTTGTAGAAGAGGTGATGACAAACTTCTGGTGTGTTCTTCAAAGAGGAACTCTGTTGAGGGTAAGAGGTCCAGTCACAAGTAGCAAGCTGCCCAGCTGCTTCAGGAAAACCACTCTCTTGCCCCTGTGGTGTCCAGGGAGGATGATCAGGACAGTCCCAGGAGTGATGCTGGGCCACAGCTTTCTCATGTGTTGATTGAAGGGCTTCTTGCCATGGCTGAGCAGCTTCCGAGGCACATCTTCAGTAGGATAATACCTGGGCATTTTTCGAAGCTTATCCACCCAGGTACCACCATTCTTGTCACCACCAACCGGCTTTGTGACAGTCGCAAGGACCTTCTCCTTTTTCTTCTTTTCAACCTTGGTTTTTGTAGTTGAGTATTTTCTCTTATACAAAGCCTTTCTGGAATACATAGCAGATTGGGAGTACCTGCCAATTCCTCTAATCAGGACGGGGTTTCAGCTGCAATGGGGCTTCCCCTTCTTGGACTTTTTCACCTTAGAGTCACCCTTTTTGGCTGCATCGGCAGCAGGGGCATCACTGCCAGCCTTCTTGGCTGCAGGTTTCTTTTCTTTTGTGTCAGGCTTCTCGGCTTTTTCACCCGCCATCTTGCAAGATGGGAAAGAGAACCTGGAATGGTTTTATAACTATGTGGCTTTTTTAAAATTAAGATGTACTTATTTTATGTATGAGTGCTCTATCTGCATATCTTTATGCAGAAGTGGGCACCAGATCTCATTATAGATAGTTGCAAGTCACCATGTGGGTGCTGGGAATTGAACTCAGAACCTCTGGAAAAGCAGACAGTGCTCTTAACTGCTGAGCCATCTCTCCAGCCCAACCAGCTTTTAATCTTAAAATGGGAATCAGGCTGGTACATCAGTCCATCTCCTTCTCTCCAGCCCATGCTTTTGCATTCTTTTTAGTGTCTGAAATATCTGACGGGGGCTGGAGAGATGGCTCAGCGGTTAAGAGCACCGTCTGCTCTTCCAGAGGACCCGGGTTCGATTCCCAGCACCCACATGGCAGCTAACAACTGTCTGTAGTTCCAGTTCCAGGCAAACACCAAGGCAAATAAATAAATAAATAAATAAAGTAAAAAAAAAAAAAGAAATATCTGACATACATGATTTATTACCGAAACACTTCTTATACTTAATGATACAGTACTGGGAATCAAACCCAGGCCCTCATACATGCTAGACAAGTGCCTTACCATTGAGCTATACTCCAAACTCCTGCTTTTAGGTTGTTGGTTTTATTTTATGTTTGAGATAGAGTGATCTATGCAGTCTAAGCTTCCCCTGAACCTTGATTCTCCTGCCTCTGACTCCTGAGTATTGGGATTACAGGCATACACCCACATGCCTAACAGAAAGATGTATTTGTGCTTGAAGTTCAGATTTTGACCCACAGTTCTTGGCCCTGTCAAGTCTGGGCCCATGGTGAAGCAGAGCATCATAGCAGCAAGAATATGTGGCAGAGGCTACTCACCTCCTGCTGGACAGGAAGCAGAGAGAGTAAGTATCTAGGATACAGGGATATCCTTCAAAGAGACCCCTCCTCCTCCTCCTCCTCCTCCTCCTCCTTCTCCTTCTTCTTCTCCTCCTCCTCCTCCTTCTTCTTCTAGTTAGACCCCAGTTCCTAAAGCATTTTCCACCTCCAAATGGTGCCATTAGCTGGAGACCAAGCCTTCAAAACATGAACTTGTGAGGGACATCTCACATCCAAGCCATCACAGTACCTGCAATACCCGCTTCTCACTTTGGATGGATTACCTCTATTCTTTTAAAAAGAATATTTATTTGTATCTGTGTATGCATATGTGTGCATTCATATGTGGGTGTGTTTAGAGGTCAGAAGAGGGAGGTAGACATCCTCTATTACTTTCTTCCTGAACCTGGTACTTGCATTTTCTCACTAGCTTGGAAGCCAGGTGATCTCAGTGACCCTTCTGTTCTTTCTCCTCAGAGCTGAGTTTATGGACAGTTCATGGTCCCCTTGTGTGACGGCTTGAATAAAAATGACCCTCATAGGCTCATGTATTTGAATGCTTAGTCATCAGGGAATGTTGCTATTTGAAAGGATTAAAAGGATTTCAGAGTGTGGCCTTATCTGGACTGAGTGTGGTGACCTTTAATACCATCTCTCAGCAGGCAGAGGCAGGTAGATTTCTGAATTTGAAACCAGCCTGGTCTACCTGGAAAATTCTAGGACAGCCAGGATTACACAGAGAAAAGTTATTTGGGGGCTGGGAAGAAGAGGTGTGGCTTTGTTGGAGGAAGTGTGTCACTGGGGGTAGGCTTTGAGTTTTTAAAAGCCCGTGTCAAACCCAGTGTCTCTCTCTCTGCCTATAGATCAGGATGTAGTTCTTTCTCCACCGCAGCTCCAGTGCCTGCTTGCACGCCACCATGATCCTGCCATGGAAAAATGCTGACCTTTATGAAACCTTGGGGTGGGTTCATTAGTAGCAAAATCTACTTTGTGTATTGTGCTAAAATTTTGCATAATAATACATTAAGAGATGGATGAGATATCCAGGGTTCAGCTGCTTGGGAGAGTGAAGCGAGAAAAAAACTTGAGCCCAGAAATTCTGGCCTACGCTAAGTAACACAGAAAACACCCTGAAGGTGTTAGTGCATCTCAGATGGAAAGAGATCCTGGCAGTTGGAAGCCAAGGAATACTGAGTGTTACAGCTCAGATGGAAAAGTATTCAGGCACTTGGGAGCCAATGAATACTACAGGTCACAGTAAGCAGCTTGCAGTCCTGCTTCAGGAAAAGGCTACCCTAATGTAGTAGCTCTGCTCCAGCAGAGGAGGGCTGGGAAGGCTTCCTCAGAGTGAGTGTTACAGCTTTGCTCTCCTTCCAGACTCAGTGGCTGGTGAAAGAAGGCGAAGGTCATCATCCAAACCTCATTCAAGAGATTTATTGGGAGAGAAGAATCCAGGAGAGCGGCTGCCTCGGGTGGGGGTGGGAGAGGGCAGCAGGGAGAGGGCAGCAGTGCAGGATTTATATAGGGCTTCTTGGGGGGCAGAGCTTTCTAGGGAGGAGACTTCCAGGGTGAGAATAGCCAAATTTTCAATCCCTGGTTTGGTTCTGGTTTCAGAGCCAAAAATGTTTTTTTCACTGGCTCTTTGGAGCTTTGGGGCTCTAATTTCAGGTCCAGAACACATTTCTTTCACTGGCTCTGATTCTAGGGTCATAGTGTGTTTCTTTGGTGCTGGTTTTAGAGTCAGGGAGTATTTCTTTGGTTCTGGGTCAGTCAGGGATAAAGTGTTTCTTTCACTGGCTTAGGTCTCAGATCCAGGGTGTGTTTTTTTCAATGGCTCTGGTTTCAGAGCCAGAGTGGGTGTGGTGATATATTGTATATTTAATAAAAATAGACTGGGATAACAGAGGATAGAGCCATCTCTCCAGTTTTTTTTGTTTTGTTTATCTGAGACAGGGTTTTCTGTGTAACAATCCTGGCTGTCCTGGATCTTGCTTTGTAGACCAGACTGGCCTCAAACTCACAGAGACCCTCCTGTCTCTGCTTCTCAAGTGCTGGGGCTAAAGGTGTGCACCACCACTGCCTGGCTGTTAGACCTTGAACTCACAGAGATCTAGCTCTGTCTCCTGAGTAATGGGATTAAAGGTGTAGGTCATCACTCCCTGACCTCTGTGGCTTGGTTCTGTGGGTGGCTTGTCCTTTGAAATTCTAGACTATTTTTATTAAATATACAATGTACTACCACAGGCAGGTTTCTTCGGCTGGATCCTTTTCCCTACACATCTCCCCCAATTAAACAGTAAATATATAAAAAGAAAGAAAAAAAAGATTTTAAATGTTGCATAACATTTAATGATAGAGATTGTTCTTTGTCATTAAATAAAAAGCAAAACTTGCCAAAGCTGCTAACTCAGGTGTGTAAAATAATGTCTGTTTTTAAATATCAAAAAACTGGCTTTAGAAGATGGCTGAGCTAGTATAGTATGTGCCAAATCTGGAGTTTGAATCTCCAGCACTCAAATAAAAAACCAGATGCTGTGATCCCAGCCTTAAGGAAGCAGAGACAGGTAGATCTCAGAGCTAGCCAGCCAGTCTAGATGATCAGAGCCAGGTTCAGTGGGAGACACTGTCTAAAAAATAAGGTAGCAAGCCATCTCTGACCTCCATGAACACACACACACACATTAAAAAATTAAGCCAGATTCTCAAAGAATTCATAAAAACAATTTTAAAGAAATTAAGCCAGGTATGGTGGCTCAAGCTGAAGTGAATGGATTGCATTGAGTTCACTGCCAGCCAGAACTACCTTTTCTCAAAAAACAAAACAAGGGCCTGCAAGATGGCTCAGTAGATAAAGGTGCTTGAGGCCAAGCCTGATGATCTAAGTTCCATTCCCAGGACCCCACATGATAGAAGGAGAGAATTCCTGAAAGTTGTTCTCTGACATTCATATGTGTATCATGGCACTCAGGAACCCATATACATACATACATACATATTTTTTAAAAAGCCACATAAAATATTACATTTTTCATAGATACACCCGGAACCAAACAGAAAAAGTATTCACCTATGAGATGGAAAAAAATTGGTTTTATTATGTATTTATGTGAGACCCTAAAAGCAATTTGGAGAGGAAAAGTTTTATTTCAGCTTAAAGTTTATAGTCCATCATGGAGAGAAGACAAAGCAGGAATTCAGGTCAGAAATCTGGAGTTAGGACCTGAAGCAGAGATCATATTTATTTATTATGTGTTGGGCTTGTTATGTATTTATAACTAATTTTTAAAAGAGTTTTATTCAGGAGGCCCTGAGTCATCCCCAGCGCTTCAGAAAAAGAACAAGAAAAGAAAGAAAGAAAAGTTTCCTAAATTTCTAAGTGCATTTCTAAGTGGTTGTCTGGCAAAGGGCTGGAAGAGAGGAGCCAGGGGGTAAATCTGGATGCCTAGGAGAAGCAGAGACCTATCTGGATTGTTTAATTTTTTACAAGAAGATATTCATGTATTCTGCATAATTAAAAATTAATAACACCCAAAATACCCTCTATAAATACATACTGACTTTAGCAAGAAGTCTCCACAGACATGAGATGGTCTTAGTTCTTTTCCATAATTTATGAACCTCCTGCTGTGAGCATTTATGACTTCAGCTATCAAAATTGAGGGAGGGGGGAGGTAGGGAGATGAGAAAACAGACTGTGGTGTTGGTTGTAGAACATTTACTTACCATGCACCGTGGATAAGCTCTGGGTTAGAGCCCAGCATCAGTAAAAAAAAAAAAAAAAAAAAAAAAAAAACATACAAGCACAAGCACAATTAAGCTGGGCATGGCCACCTACACCTTTAATCACAGTACTTGAAGGCAGAGGCAGGCAGATCTCTGTGAATTTGAAGCTAGCCTGCTTGGTCTACAAGCAAGTTACAGGCTAGCCAGGGCTACATAGTGAGACCCTAAAAGCAATATGGAGAGGAAAAGTTTTTTTTCTTTTTTAAAGTATTTATTTTTATTTTATGTGAATTGGTGTTTTGCCTGCATGTATTAACTGTGTAAGGGTGTCAGATCTTAGAATTACAGACAATTGTTAGCTGCTATGTGGATGCTGGGAATTGAACTCAGGTACTCCAGAAGAACAGTCAGTGCTCTTAACCACTGAGCCATCTCTCCAGCTCGGAGGAAAAGTTTTATTTCAGCTTAAAGTTTATAGTCCATCATGGAGAGAAGACAAAGCAGGAATTCAGGTCGGAAATCTGGAGTCAGGACCTGAAGCGGAGATCTTGGGGAAACACACTTACTAACTTGTTCTCTGGTTCACATTCAGCTACCTTTCTTAATCACCCAGGACCACCTACCCAGAGATGGCACCTCCCAGAGTATCTGGGCCCTCCCACATAAATTAATTAGGCCAACCCAATGTGGGGGCATTTTTTTTTCTTTTTGAGGGGAAAAGGGGGTTCAAGACAGCTCTGGGTGTCCCAGCACTCAGATCTCTGAGTGCTGAGATCAAGGGGGTACACCACCAATGCCACCAACTGGGCCTCGAGCTCACAGAGATCTGCCTGCCCCTAAGTGCTGGAATTAAAGGCATGCACCACCATACTGGCTGGAGGCATTTTCTTTTTTTTTTTTTTTTTTTTTTAATTTTTTTTTTTTGATTTTATTTATTTATTATGCATACAGTTTTACAGAAGAGGGCGCCAGACCTCATCATAGATGGTTGTGAGCCACCATGTGGTTTTGCTGGGAATTGAACTCAGGACCTCTGGAAGAACAGTCAGTGCTCTTAACCTCTGAGCCATCTCTCCAGCCCCTGGAGGCATTTTCTTAATTGGGGTTTCCTTTCTCAGATAACCCTACTTTGTGTCAAGTTGACAAAAAACTATCCAAGACAAATGGTTTTTTTCAAAGAATATCCCTGTGTGTGTGGGGAGATCTTTAATGTGTAAGTTTTTGTATCTGATTCCTTAAATCCATATCTTAATTTAATATTTGGAGTAAATACTTCTTCATTAAAAAAATATATATCCAGGCTGGGAAGATGGCTCAGTGAGTGAAGCCTGGCTAACAGGCCTCTCAGCTTGAGTCTGATTCCTAAAGCTCGTATATTAACCCCACAGAGTCGCTCTCTGCCTCTATGTGTTCTCTAATGTATGTGCTCACCCTCCATCTCTCTCACTCAGAGAACAAATTTAAAATTATGTTCTGATGCCTGCTGTGCAGAAATGTTGTCAAGAGCCTGGACAGATGGTTCAGCAGTTAAGAACACTGGCTGCTCTTCCAGAGAACTTGGGGTCAATTCCCAGCAACCACACGGCAGCCCACAAATGTCTGTAACTCCAGTTTCAGGGGATTCGACACTCTCACACAGATATACACACAGGCACAACACCAATGCACGTGAAACAAAAATAAACAAAATTTTTAAAAAGACATGTGGTAAAATCACCAGATAACAAATAATATGCAAAGTTAGAATAGGTGTCTGAAGCAGCCTGGGTTAAATAGACATCATTTTTCAAAAGGGCAAAGGCAGGCTAACCAACCAACCAACCAAGCAAACAAAATATGGCTTTAGCATAAAATATCCCCAACTTAAAGTGTCCTAAATGCGTCAAATCCCGTTCAGGTATATGGGAAAATTCTCAAAAACATTCTCACAATCAGAAATTAGAACTGTGTTCTGACCTCTGAATGAAGGACAGACAGATAGATGCCTTAAACAAACAGAGATGGCCCTGGGGAAGTAGGGTTCTGATATTTACAGCTACCCACAAAAGTCTTTTCCCACGGAAAGTATGTACACGATAACTAAACTTGGGAGCTTCTGCACAGCATCCGTTGGTGAGCAAGTCTGTTAACATTTTAGGAGGCTGGTTGGTTAACTACTGTTGACGCCATATTTAATTTCCCTAGCTTGCAGTGAAAATAATAAACCACCAGGTGGCAGCAAATTCCCAATAAGTGAAGTCAATTACACTTCAAAATTCAAGATGCACAGACATGTGGGTCCTGCAGGATAATCATGGCTAAATTACAAAGCTGAAATTTTCTTTTGAGACAAAATCTCATGTATCCCAGGCTGGCCTCACACTTGCTGTGCAGCTGAAGATCACCTTGAACTTGTGATCCTCTGGCCCCCATCTCGTGAGTGCTGGGATTACAGGCATGTGCTACCTCTCCAGTCTGCTGGACTAGTCTACAATACTCTTTAAGGGTAATACAATGCAGCGGTGTAGTCAGGAACATCATCACACTGGTAGTGTGAAATTGGGCGGTACTGGTAAGAGCTGCATGATGGAACGTTAGTCTATTGCGCATGAGGCCTGGGTTCTATACCCGGTTCTGGAGCAAAAACCTTAAGTAAATGGGTAGGTAGGAGGTGCACCACCTAAACTGGCAAGCCTAGAAGTCAGGCTTGATTTATTACTATCTGGATTTAAGAAAATGATGGGGGGGCTGGAGAGATGGCTCAGCGGTTAAGAGCACCGTCTGCTCTTCCGGAGGACCCAGGTTCGATTCCCAGCACCCACATGGCAGCTAACAACTGTCTGTAGTTCCAGTTCCAGGCAAATAAATAAATAAAAATAAAGTTTGTTTTTTAAAAAAAAAAAAAAAAAAAAAAAGAAAATGATGGGGGCTGGGTACGGTGGCACATGCCTTTAATCCTAGCATTTGGGGAACAGAGGCAGGTGGATAAATGAGTTAAAGGCCAGCCTGGTCTACATATTTGGTTCCCAGGCCAGCCAGAAACACAGTGAGACTTCATCTTAAAAGAAAAAAAAAAGAGCTGGGGTTGCGTCAGTGGTGTGGTTTAGTAGTAAAATGCTTGCACATAGGATGCAAGAGGCTGTAGGCTCCATCTCCAGCACATGGAATAAACGTTAGTGATTGCTGTGGGATATTTGTATACTGTGTGAAGATGTATTTGCTGTGACTGGTGTAATAAGAAGCTGAATGGCCAACAGCTAGGCAGGAGGTACAGGAGGGATTTCTGGAGAGTGAAAGGAAGAGGAGAAAGAATTGAGGAGTCGTCAGTGAGACATGGAAGGAGTTGAACACACAGAATGAAAAAGGGTAAAAAGTCACATGGTAAAAAAGCAGATTAATAAAAGCAGGCTCATTTGACTTTTAAGGGCCGGTGGATCAAGCCTAAGCTATAGGCCAAGCTTTCCTAATAAATAAGAAGTCTCCATGTCATTATTTTCAGGCTGGCAGTCTTGATGAGAAAGAACTACAAAGATGATATTATTAAACCAAAAATAAGTAACCGTTATATAATGAATGGTACAAAAGTAGGAAGCTATTGTGCTTAGGTTTGTTTAATCTTGAGATAGTGTACGGGTTGTCTTTTGTCAACTTCACACATAACCCTAACCCTGAGAAGCAAGAGGCCAAATCCATGACTGTCCAGTTCAAGTATCTTAGGGTGCACTCGGGACTGGCCAGCTCTCTCGATTGCCCTAAATCAGCTCCTGCTGGCCTCTCGAGGTCTTTTTTACAGGGCAGATAAAGTGTTCACAGTGGGTGAGACAGTCAACTGTTAAACATTGTTAGAAGATTCAGTGAAAAGGAGAAACAAGGCTAGGGATCTAGAGCAGGTGAATGGGGTCGTAGGGTGAAAAACATGTTTCGCAGTTTAGATCAGATCTGAGAAACAGGAACTTATCCTTAGTTACAAATAGAAAGTTTAACTTGCAAGGACTTAAACACGGGACAAACAGGAACTTATTATTTAACTACAAACAGAACCTTTAACCTGCACGGGACAATGAGGAGCTTATTCTTAACTGTCTTAATTGCAAAAGAAATCCTTAACATGCAAGGTACATTGTTCTTGATTTGGCTTCCCATGAACTTACTAGGCATATTGTTTTTGTTTTGGTCCTCACCCTCTACTTAGACATACCTGGGGAGAGGACACAAGGCCTTACTGTGTAGGGCCAGCCTGGAACTTACTACGCACATCAGGCTGGCCTTGAACTCACATAGATCCATCCACCTGTGTCTGCCTCTGGAGTACTGACATTAATTAAAGGCATACACCACCACACCTGGCAAAGAGGAAGGACTCTTAATTTAAAAAACACCTCCAACAGATTGGCTTGTAGGCAAGTGTGTGGAGTATTTTCTAGATTAATGATTGATGTGGGAGTGTCCAGCCTTTGGTAGGTCTATAAAACAAAACAAAACAAAAAACAAGCTGAGCAAGCCAGTAAGCAGCATTCTTCCATGGTCTCTTCTTCAGCCCCCCTTCTAGGTTCCTGCCCTGAGTTCTTCCCCTGACTTCCCCTGGTAATAGGTATGACTTGAGGGATGTAAGATAATATCAATCCTTTTCTGCCAAGTAGCTTTTGGCTCATTGGAAACGTGGATCAAGACAGATGTGATCACACTAACCCAGGCTGATCACTTAAGCTCTGGGCTCTAGGAATCGGCCTTAGCCTCACAAACAACTGGGCTAACAGGCTGGCACATCTGTTTCCATCTTTGTTCTATTATTTATCAACTATTATCCAATCCATTAAAGAAATGACTCGTCCCCAGATGATGACACATGCCTTTAACCTCAGCATTCAGGAAACAAAGGCAGGCAGATCTCTGAGTTTAAGGCCGGCCTGGTCTACAGAGGGAGTTCCAGGACAGCCAGGGCTGTTACACAGTGAAAGCTTGTCTTGAAACCCTCCCCCGCAAAAAAAAAAAAAAAAAAAAAAAAAAGTGAAAACCTTTTCATCATTAGTGAAAAGGTTCTGATCCACGTTTTATTGTTCTGTGTTTATCTTTCTCAATAATATAAATGAAAATAAGAGTCACACTAAAGTTCTATTCATCAACTGTAGACCATGAGTTAGCTATAGACAGGCAAGCAGTAAAAGTGGCTGGTTGCTTTTAGGGTGGAACAATTCGCAATAGAGACTGTACAACAATTTGTCTTACATATGTTGTAAAAGGTTCCTGCCCAGACTTTTCAAGCCTGTAACTGAGGTTTAGTCTCACTCTTGCCCCGCTTTGCCTCAAATAATCACACACAGACTTATGTTAATTTTGTGCACACTGATTGACATAGGGCCCAGGCATATAATTTGCTAACTCCTTCTTCCGAACTCAACCCATCTTGTTCAGCTGTGCAGTGGTACCTTTTCTCAGAGCAGCATTTCCTCTGCGTCTCCTGGCAGCTCCGATAACTCTGGCATCTGTGTCTGCTCTGAGATGTTCCTGAGTTTTCTTAGCCCTGTAGCCCCACCCATACTTCCTGTTTGCTTTTGGTCAATCAGCTTTTATTAAACCCATAGGCGGGACAAATATTTACATTACCAGCATAATCCTACTACATATATACTTTGTTTTATAAATTGTATTTAAAGTGCCTTTTATATCATTAAAATTTATAGTAAACACATGCACCCACACTTAATACTCCATCCCCCCAGAATGATTTGTTAAACTTACTAGTACTCCCTACCAATATTTTTTCTTTTCTTTTTTTTTTTTTTTTGTTTTTTATTGTTGTTGTTTTGTTTGTTTGATTTTTGAAATAGAGAAACCCTGTTTCAAAAGCTGTCCTGGAACTCACTCACTCTGTAGACCAGGCTGGACCCCAACTCATAGATACCTGCCTGCCTCTGCCTCCCAAGTGTTAGGATTAAAGGCATGCGCCACTACCAACCAGCTCTTTTCTTCTTTTTTTGCTTTATAAGTGTGTGTGAGTATTTTTCCTAAATGCGTGTCTGTACATAAGTGTGTCTGATGTCTCAGGAGGCCACAAGAGGGCATAGGATCCCTTGGAACTAGAGCTACCAAGAGTTGTGTGCACTATATGAGTGTTGGGAATTGAACACAGGTCCTCTGGGAAAAGTCAGTGCTCTAACCACTGAGCCATCTCTTCAGTCTTCTTTTTCTTTTTTTTAACCCAGGGTCTTGATATGTGGTCCTCATACAAGCTCTAAACATGCATCAGTTTATGTGTGTATATACATGTATATGTTACTAATAGCAGAGAAATTAACTGTACTGTACATGTCTTACCTGTCTGCTTCCATTCAAGGCAACAGCGATTCCAGGTTTATTTGTTTTTTAATGGATTTCTTTTATTATGTAGTTCTAAAGTTTCTATAAGGGAGCAGATGCTACTAACAGCCACAAGATTTCTGGCTCATAGTGGGGCTTTAGGAGTGGGGGAGTTTTTCACTGTTAGATGCCAGGATTCCGTGAAGCTTTAAGAGAGCAAGCCTAGAAATGGATTCACATGGGGCTGAAAACATGGTTCAATGTTTCATCCTCCAAAACATAAAAAACAAAGGATCAAAAGGCCTTAGCTGATGGTGACCTGTAGTTCTAACACTGGAGAGACTGATGCTGAAAGATCGTGAGTTCAAAGCCAGCCTGGGCTATATAGCAAGTTCCAGGCCAGCAAACACCCATATCTAGGGAGCTTTGGTAAATGACAGAAGGGGTAGGCCAGTCACAAGGGAAGGAAGGAACATTCCATCTACTGACTCATCCATCTGCTTGCTCACCACGATGAAAGTGATGTAATGGGCTGGTCAGTCACAACGAAAGGAACATTCCACCCGCACATGTGCTTGCCCACCCAGGAGATGACAGTGGAACTCTGTCACTCCATAGCAGATGGATAAAGGATTATGTGGACATACAGGCATACTTATGTTTTAGACTGGAATTTGAACCCATGACCTTGTATTGCTAAGTACACACTTAACCGCAGAGTTCCTACAGAAACAAAATATTTCTAAACAAGCCACAAAGGAACTGATTAAGATTTAATGCTTTTGGGCTGGGCATTCTGGTATGAGCCTCTAATCCCAACATGTCGGAGGCAGTCAGGAGGGTCTCTGTGAGTTTCAGGCCAATATGGTTTATATACAGAGTTCCAGGCCAGTCAAGGCTACATAGGAAGACCCTGTCTCAGAAAACCAACCAAACAAACAAAAAACATTTCATTTACTTAAAAGTAACATCCTCAGTCAGTGATGTAGCTCAGTTGATAGAATACTTTCCTATAACTTGTAATCCCAGCGGTTGAGAAATGGAGACAGGAGAGTCAAAAATTAAAAATCATCCTTGGCAATATAATAGGATAGAGGCCCGCTTAGGCTACACAGTAAGAACTGTCTCAAATGGAATGGATGGGGGATACCTATACTGAAGAAAATATATAAACTCCCATATACAAACAGCAAATAATGACACATGGTACAAAAAAAAATGGGGTGAGGTGTGAAAGCCCTAGAGGCAGGGGGACCTGGGAGAATGAAGCTGATGAACGAGGTGGACTTCCATCTCCTGCAATAGCCAACTTTACTCAGAGCACTAGGCAATGCATACTCTGAGGGTTAAGAGGAGTCACATGAGTAACATGTTCAATGTCAAGGACAAGCTACATGTGTACGGCAAGCCACGAGGGACAAAGACATGTTTTCCCATATATAAACAAATGACAATAGCCAGTTGTAATGAATAATCTGAAGTAAACTCAGATTGGAGGGCTCTAAGGCATAATCCAAGAAGAAACTGAGGTCACAGACTTTTGTCTTGGTTTCTTGAAGTTTTCTCACAAGCACTCAGAAATCTTCTCACAGAAAGACCAACTGTCTTCTGAGAGGGAGGAAGGAGGTGGGGGAAGGGGGAGGAAATGATTAATTTACAAGAATGTGATATATGAAATGGACCCAGAAATCTACCAACCAGCTGGAAGAGTTGCCAATGGCTGAAGATGGGGTGATCTGAACAAGAAAATAAAGCAATATTAGATTATAATTTCAATTATAAAACAGCTCAAGGCAGCCTGGGTTACACATGGAGATCTTGCTTCCAAAACCAACATTCGTGTTACAAGACACTGGGTTCTCTATCTACAGTTTAGAGAAAAAAAAAAAGTAGGAAGGAAGGAGGGAGGGAGGGAGGGAGGGAGGAAGGAGGGAGGGAGGGAGGAAGGAAGGAAGGAGAGAGGGAGGGAGGGAGGAAGGAAGGAAGGAGAGAGGGAGGGAGGAAGCTCAGTTGGTAGAATGCATGCCTAGCATGCAAGAGGACTTGGGCTGGCTCCCCAGCACCACATAAAACCAGATGTGATGGCAGTGGAAACAGGAGGATCAGAAGTTCAAGGTCATCTGTTGCTACATCTTAGGTTTGAGACCAGCTTGGGCTACGAGGAATCCTGACTTAAAACAAAGCAAACTTAGAAAACACAGGAATGCTGAGCACTGGCTCCTCTCCCAGAGGCCCTGGGTTAGATTCCCAGCACCCACATGATACCTTACAATCTTAACTGCAGTTCCAGGGGCTGACTTCTGGCTTCTTCTGGCACCAGGCACACATATGGTGCACAGACATACATGCAGGCAAAACATCCATGCATATAAAATAATAATATAAAATTTTAAAATCTAATTAAAAAATTAGCCAAGATACAGACAAGTCTATCTGTAAAAAATGAGACCCATGTGTCAAGAAGCCTGGGAAGAGCTGGTGCAGATCATTGATGATAGGGATATGGCTAACTGAAACACTGTGAGATGTCATCTTACACATATTCAAGTGTCATACACAACAACCCTGATTTACAGAAGCTAGATCCAAGACTCCATAAAGCCCTGAGGCCATACTGAGTATGTGGGATGATGTGAAGATGCATGGAGGCTTTCCTTGTTTGTTTTTGTTATTTATTTAGGGTGTTTGTTTGTTTTGAAAGAAATTCCCCTGCCTTTGCCTCCTCGGTGCTGGGGTTACAGGCATGTGCCCCTGCCTGCCACTTGCTCTGAACTGTGACATCACCTCTCAGACCATAAATTCAGGCCAGCAAGAGGGAAAGGACTATCATATTTATCATTATTAATCAGTCCTCATGTCAGGTTCATCACAGGGCAAGTAGCCAGGAGTGAGTACATCACTGCTTTGGCCTTTAACCTTTCATGGCTCCTTATACATGGGACGTGAGCAGATAAGACTATTTCCAGGTGTTTTCTTATTCTACAGCCTCCTCTGGAACAGGCAGAGTCTGCTCTGGGTGTGTGTGTGTGTGTGTGTGTGTGTGTGTGTGTGTGTGTGTTGTAATGGAAGACAGAGATGCCCTGCACATATGCTCTCACCCTAGGGAGCTTGCTATGGACATTAAGTGTTGTTTTTTTTCACTAGGCACAGGCCCATGTGACCCATCCGTCTCTGAGGAGCCACTTAAAACTGATGCAGAGTTGGATTTTTGCCAGGAGAGAGTTTTCTTGGGCCTGAGAGTAGCAGCCATGATGGGAAGAAACACCTACCAGTCCAGAAACAGCTTCCTCCATGAGTGTTTCACAGGCACAGACCAGGAGTGGAGATAGGCTCCCCGTCACTTCTGCTCTGAGTCTGGAGCCCTGGGATGAAGACAGCACAATCTCAGAATCAGTGGGCACATCTGCAGTGCCATGGGGGAAGCCCATCATTCACAAGCTTCTTCCCCACTACAGGGGTGTCAGTCCAGACTGGTGTGGGCAATATAATGAGCCAAGACTTGATTTCTGGAGAAAAGATGGGGACCAGGGAACCTCATAGAGAGAGGGCAAGAACCAAGGAACTAGCCTAGAGTTGGGATGTAGGATCCACACTGTTGGGGTGGGACCAATGGTCTAGAGTTGGGGATGTAGGATCCACACTGTTGGGGTGGGGCCCATGGTCTAGAGTTGGGAGTAGGATCCACACTGTTGTGGTGGAGCCCATGGTCTAGAGTTGGGATGTAGGATCCACACTGTTGGGGTGGGGCCCATGGTCTAGAGTTGGGATGTAGGATCCACACTGTTGGGGTGGGACCCATAGTCTAGAGTTGGGATGTAGGATCTATACTGTTGTTCTTGGGCCTGTGGTTGGGCCAAGTACCTGCCATAAATGTCCTTTGAGACATCTCACAATGAACATGCAGCTAGCCATGGCTGTTTGGAAAAATCAGTGTGTCTGAGTTCATCCTTGTATTTGTGTGGTTCTGGAAGGGATCTAGGCATTCCCTACATCCGGGAGCCACAGAGACAAAGTCTGGTTAAGGATACTGGCAAAGAAATGGGCAAGGGAGGATGGGGATATATTTCCCTGGCTCGGTCTTGTGAGGTTGATGGCAGCCTAACAGTCATTGCTGCTGTTGAGACATCCTGTCAGGCTGCTGCTCTCTGGGCTCAGGCCTGCCTGGCCATTGCTCCCCAAGGCTGCAGGAACCTCTGTGCATTTCTCTTGAGCCTTCCCAGTCCTTTGTAAACAATCTCCTTATTAAAATTTCCCCAATTAATTATTGATTTCCTGCCAAGATTCTAACTAGTATAGAAAGCAATTCCCAGGGGAAATCTCAGGGGCAGCCAGGGCCCCAGGGCCCACTAGAGAATCTGCAGGTGGCCAGGTACACCTTCTCCCCATTCAAGATAGCTGTGACTTCCTCAGATTTGGGGTCATAGGTGAGGAAAAAAACCCAATTCATTGGAGAAATAAATTGGTTCACTGTAGCAGTGGTCAGTGACGTCAGTATTGGGTGAAAGGGATGTCAGCTGTATCAATTCTGCAGCCCGGCCAGGCTGTGCATAGGACACAACCTGCTACCTGGCCAGACATAGCTCCTATGATCTTCTCTGTCACTCTCTCTTAGATGGAGTTTCATGCAGTCTCCACTGGCCTGGTCCTCACTGTCTCTCTATGTAGACTAGGCTGGCCTGGTCCTCACTATCTCTCTATGTAGACCAGGCTGGCCAGGAACTCAGGGATCCACCTGCTTCTGCCTCCCCAGTACTGGGATTAAAACTGTGCAGGAGTGTACCATCATGCCTGGCTTTTCTTCTTTTTAGGGTCTCACTCTGTAGCCTAGGCTAGGCTACTCTGAAGCTCACCATTAGTCAAGGCTAGCCTTGAATGTGCTGCAATTCTTTTGTCTCAGCCTCCTGGCAGAAGGATGTACGAGTTAGATCCCTGACAGGCAGATAACAGGGAGAGAAACCACCAATAGATAATGAAAATGGTGAACTCTGGGTTCTTCTTTACCCTCCTGACCTTAGACAAGGGCCTGGCAGGCTTTCTTTCCTGCTAGTAGGGCCTGCCTGGTGGTGAGCCCAATAAATTTAAGGTTGGAACTAGAATGTGATTACCAACGCTGTGGGTCTATCTATCGGCTACTTTGTCTTTGTTCAAACTGATCAGCCCTAAATTAGGAGAAAACCCTCAGCCCTCCAGGAGAGGCCCAGATTTGGGTGCTCAAATGCTTCCTCTCCCTGTGCCTTGGTGTGTATATGTTTCTTCACTTACATTCATCCCCCCCAAAAAAACAAAAACAAAAACAAAAAAACATATATCTCACCTCAAAGGAAATAAGAGATATTTTATTCTGGTGTCAAATTTGAGTGATCATGCATGGGAAATACAGAGCTAGGTCACCCCAGACTGTTCCCATACAAAAGCAGTCTCATGCGTCTCATAGTAACAGAAAAGAGTCAAGGTCACTTTGAAGTACAGTGATGGGTACATCAGAGAAGCAGGCACAGTGAGATGGGGAAGCTCTCTATGGCCTCAGGTATTGTGTGATGACACTATTAGCTCTTGGGTTGATAGAAGCTAGTGGCTTGCTAATAGATTCCAAAAGGTTTTTTATCTATTAGTCACAGGATGTTAGTTCTGACACAGGAGAGGGGGGCCATGAATGCCTGTTGGGGGCTAAAATAGCCCAAAATAAGAGAATTAGGTTATGGATTGCAACATTCCAGCCTCCCACATTGCTGTAGTCCTAATCAGTCACTTTTAGACACAGTATCTTTCCAGGAATTCTCATATCTTTAGTAAAAGCCATCTTTTTTTTTTTTTTGTTTTTGAGACAGGGTTTCTCTGTGTAGTCTTGATTGTCCTGGAACTTACTCTGTAGACCAGGCTGGCCTCACAGAGATCCACCTGCCTCTGCCTCCCAAGTACTGTGATTAAAAGGTGTGAGCTACTGGGCGCCCAGCAAAAGTCATTCTTTACTGGTTGATTCTGTCTGATGTGTCTGAGATTTTCTTTGTGGCTACCTCAAGATTTTTCCTGCCTTTTAATTCTTTAACTGGCAGAGAACACAAGCCAAGTCATGGCTCCAAGACTGCAACACTAGGATTAGGTGTGAAGTTCACACCTGGCTTTGCTCATTTTCTGAGCCTGCTTTTCCGGTCTTCCTGTCAATTTCATGGCTCCCTATGTCCTTTCTAATGAATATGTTTTGCCTAGTAGACTAGACTCTGGTCTTGCAATTTGTGTCTAAAGAATCCCAAATGACTCAGGGCTTGCTTTCAGCATTCATGAGGCATGGTGGGTATTCCTCTCAGAAGATGTCCAGCCACCCTGGGTCCCTTGAAGAGTGAGATACACAGCATTCCCCATGGGAACGCAAGTACGATTCACTGAGTCTTGGGGCTGCCATGTAGTGTTGGTTCTTTACATGCTCAGGATGTCACTCTAGTTCCTCAGGTAACTCTTTGGTCACTCCATGTGCATCTTGAATTTACACTTCTCAGAAGAGAGAATCTAATTGGTATCTCTCTTGTTTCCACCCAGTATGATTCATCAGGTTGGGTGGGGTACCATGCCAACCTGTAATAAGAAGCTTCTGGCCCAGATTTTCTGGCCTAGCCCCGAGGTTCAGACCCACTCACAGCCCCACTGATGCTTAGCACCAAATAATCACACAAAGGCTTATATGAGTTTCATGTTGATTGGCCTGTGACTCAGACATATTGCTAGCTAGCTCTTTCATCATAACTCAATCCATTTCCATTAATCTGTTTAGCCACGTGGCTTGGTACCTTTTCTCAGAGCAGCATGGTTGTCTTCTTTCCTCTGTGTCTGCTGGCATCTCTCTAGTATCTCTCTGGTGTCTCATATGGCATCTCTGTTCTGCTTTTCCTTTTCCCAGAGTTTTCTTAGTCTGGTAGCCCTGCCCACACTTCCTGTCTGCCTTCTGCCAATCAGTGTTTTTATTAAGCCAGTATGTAGGACAATTATTTACAATGTAACAGAACGTAATTCCACTCCACCAACCCCTCAGAAGAGTCAGCTTCCTGCTTTTCCAGCTCATGAATGATTTCTCTGCTGTGGGCAAGATGTGGTCCTGTGGAAGAGTGGGTGGGGCCTTAATGATGGCTTGGTGGTTTAAGGCACTTTCCAGCAAAACCAGGTAACCTGAATTTGATCTCTAGGACCTGCCTGCTAGGAGAGAACTAACTTGTAAAAAATGTTTTCCGACTTCTGCCCCGACCCGCAGGACTTCAACACGGGAGACCACCTACGAGAGAGAATGAAGGGAAGGGAGATGCAAAGGAAGGCAGCAGGTCAAACGGGATTCTGATCGAGCTGCAGTTTATTGCGATTCTAAACATGCTTATATAGTTCCAAAGCAGAATATGGGGAGGGGGTAGTCATCAAACACTTGCAGGAAGCCGGCCAGGGGAAGCAGAACGTTGGTAAGGTGACTGGTCTTGTTTTAGGGGAGGGTTGCTAGGTATCCTCACTATAGAATGTTCTTGTTATTCTATTCTTTAGAGTTACCTTAGAGGGCTGCTAAGTAACCTAGCCACAGAATGTTCCTGTTATTCTATTCTTTAGAGTTACTTCTTAGTTACTGTTAAGCAAACCAGAACATCTATTTTACTTTGGGAGAACATCTACTTTACTCAGGGTCGTGCTGGCTCAGTGGTTGGTTTCTCAGTAAGTTCCCATGGTAGCCTTTAGCTAGAGGCCTAGAGGCTCAAGCCAGGGTCTTGGTCCCTGACAGACTTCTGTACATGTCTCATGGCACAGGCACACATGTGTGTGCGTATGTACTCACTAAATATAATAAATAGAGAGTGGGTGAGGATGTAAGCAGGGTTGTCTCCTGGCTGCCTGGCTTCTCCCAAACATTCCACACCTCTGTCATCTTATCCCACACAGACTATCCCAGAGTCAGTGGGGAATGAGGTCTTTTCAAGGTGTAGATGTTCAGACTCTGTATCTGTCTGCCCTAGCTCAGAAGCAACTCTCTGAAGTGGTAATTGTTCCCTGAATTCAACAGTATGTGGGTACAGTTTGACACAAGTGTAGCCATCTTGGATCATAACTACTGTGATTGTCCTGGGGTAAGCCTACTTAGTTATCTTTGCACAGTTTTTAGCAAATCATGAGTTGATAAAAAGTCATTCACGAGGCTTTGCAGTCAGATTCTGGCTGGCAGGATACAAACCTGACTCTTCAATATGATCTTAAGATAAACTAGCTACATTCCAGCAATGTCAAGTCACTCATGTTCTATCCCATAAACTCCTTTCTGCATCAAACTGTGGGGTACCCAATCAGCCATTTTATCTTTGCGTCCCCCAGTAACTGTTACTGTGTTTAGTTCTAGGTTTGTCTCCACCTGCCTTGTCCTTACTCTTTAGGACCAGGCTATTCTAGAACAATGGTTGTCAATATTCCTAATGCCGTGACCCTTTAATACAGTTCCTCATGTTGTGTGACCTCAAGCATAATATTATTTTAGTTGCTTCTTCATAGCTGAAATTTTGCTACTGTTATGAATAATAATGTAAATAATTGATTGCAGAATATCTGGTATGGGATCCCCAAAAGGGGTCACAATCCCCAGATTGAGAACCACTGTAGAAAATAGACTTGAAGATTTCTAGAAAGGGCTTTCTGGGGGCTGGAGAGATGGCTCAGGGGTTAGGAGCACTGGCTGCTGTCCCAGAGGATCCGGGTTCAATTCCCAGCATCCACATGGCAGTTCACAACTGTCTGTTAACTCCTGTTCCAGAGATCTGACATTTTCATACCAGTGCACATAAATAAAGCTAAATAATTTTTTTAAAAAAAAAGAAAGAAAGGGCTTTCTGTTGTGCTTATATATCCTCTGCTCTTGTGAAGCTAAGCAGGCTAGTATTTGAATGAGAGATGTGTCCAATAAAAGCCTTTATGGATTATCTGCTGACTGCCAAATACCATGGTTGGCTGAGAGGGAAACTGTCTTGAGTCCATACGTGCCAGCGATTGTCCTACACACATTCATCCTCAAGACAGTCCCATGGAAAGAGTCACAGTTACTGTCCCTCCTTTAGAGATGAGACATGTGAGGCCACTTGACTTTCTTTTTTTAAAAAAAAAAAACTTTATTTATTTATTATTTATTTGCCTTGGTGTTTGCCTGGAACTGGAACTACAGACAGTTGTTAGCTGCCATGTGGGTGCTGGGAATCGAACCTGGGTCCCCTGGAAGAGCAGACGGTGCTCTTAACCGCTGAGCCATCTCTCCAGCCCCCGCCACTTGACTTTCTAAGTGTATGAACAGGTCTACCTAGGCAGTCTGGCTCTACGGCCAACTTTCTGAACAACTTCACCAGGCTGTTTCATGATGGCATACTTGGCACTGAAATTTCCAGAAGTAAGCAAGCCATTTCAGTAATACATCAAAATGTTTCATTTACTATAATCTTATCTCACCGACAGAGGTCTACAGTTGCCCTGTTCTGCACTACCCCATGGCAGAAAGTGCTCAGGTCAGGGCAAGGGGTGACTGAGGCCACCATTTCACACATGACTTGGAAAATTAAAAGCTACAAGTTAAATTATTGTTTGTCCGGCCCAGGGAAGGCATTGTGTTCCTATCCCCTTGGAGGCTTGACAGCTGTACTTCAAAACAGAATTATAAAGGAGCAAAGGTTGGGTACTTTTGAAACACTGCACCATGGCTTTTAGTTCAAGACTGAAATCATCACAGCCTTCGCCATGCCCCACAAAGCTTACCTCAGATTCTCTTGGGAGGAAATGGCAGTGGGGAGGGCATGTCATCCACACTGGGCAAGCATGCAGAACCCACAAGAGTGTGGATCTGCCTGAGTTGATTTCCATGAGAACAGTACTAAACACCCTTCATGCCACTTCATACCAGGGACTTGGGTGCCTCCACCAAGCACCTCCGGGTTCTTTCTGTCACCAGTACAGGCAGCCACATGGCTGGGGTGTAGTTCCAATTATCAGTTGGTATAGAAGAACTCGCAGGAAAAAAAAAAAGAAAAAGAAAAACTCGCAGGAGGGGAGGCTGGGCACAGAGGAAGGATGAGCATGAGAAAGAGGAGAATGAGCTAGAACAGAGTGCAATGAGACATGGATGTGAAAATACTATAAGGTACACATTACTATGTAGACTAACTTTAAAATGGGGCTGGAGAGGTGACTCAGCCAGTAGAGATTGTGCCTCAAAAGCATGAGGACCTGAATTTGGATTCCTAGCATTCATGTAAGAAGTCATGCACATTGGCCTGTGCCTGTGACCTCAACACTGATGCAAGACACCCAACTTTATATTCATCCTTCCTTTCTTTGTTCCTTCCTTTCTTTTTTAAAAAATATTTATTTTTATTTTATGTGAATGGTGTTTTGCCTGCATGTATAACTATGTAAGGGTGTCAGATCTTGAAATTACAGACAGTTGTTAGCTGCCATGTGGATCCTGGGAATCGAACTCAGGTCCTCCGGAAAAACAGACAGCGCTCTTAACCACTGAGCCATCTCTCTAGCCCCCCTTCTTTCTTTATTTCTTTTAATAATAATAAAAAAAATCAAACCAGGCAGTGGTGACACACACCTTTAATTCCAGTACTCTGGAGGCAGAAGCTGGTGGATCTCTGTGAATTTGAGGCCAGCCTGGTCTACAGAGTTTCAGGACAGCCAGGACTATTATGTAGAGAAACTTTGTCCTAGAAGACAAAAAAAAAAAAAAAAAAAAAAAAAAAAAAAAAAAAAAAAAAAAAAAAAAAAAAAAAAAAAAAAAAAAAAAAAAAAAAAAAAAAAAAAAAAAAAAAAAAAAAAAAAAAAAAAAAAAAAAAAAAAAAAAAAAAAAAAAAAAAAAAAAAAATCAAAACAAGCAAGCAAAAAAATGGAGCCTATTTGGGGTTGGCAAACTACTCCTGGGCTTGGAGCATGTCACGTGACACTTCACAGGAGAAAACTGATTTTCCCTCTCCCAGGAGCCATCAGCTGCTCACAGTTTCTGGGTTAGGGGTGAAGCTCTGTTCATGTCTGTGATGGTTCATTTTAATTGTCCACTTGATAATCTAGAATCAAGAGTCTCAGAGAAGCATTGTCTAGATTATGTCGACCTATGGGTATGTCTGTGGGAGACTGTCTTGACTACAATACGTGATCTGAGAAGGCTTAATTCAAAGTGTGGGGTGCTATTCCCCGGGTTTGGGTTTTAAATTTGTTCTTGTTATTTCCAGATAGGGTTTTTTGTGTGTAACAGTCCAGTCTATTCTTGAAATTGCTTTGTAGATCAGGCTAACCTCAACTCATAGATCCATCTGCCTCTACTGCTGGGATTAAAGGTGGGCACCACCATTTCCAGCCCACTCTAAAATTTTTAAAAGGGAAGTTGGGCAGGGGTGGTACATGCCTTTAATCCCAGCACTTAGGAGGCAGAGGCAAGCAGATCTATGTAAATTCAAGGCCAGCCTGGTCTACAGAGTGAGTTCCAGGACAGACTCCTAACCTGCACAGAGAAACCCAGTCTCAAAAATTTTCTTTTAAACGGAGAAAGTAGGCTATGCACTATCAAACATGAGTGAGGGCATTTGTTGCTGCACCCTATTTCCAAGTATGGACATAATACAAGCCACTCCCCGGACCTTCTGCAGTGGTAACACCCTGCTATGATAAACTGGAACTGTAAGCTGAAATACATTCCTTCTCCCGGAAGCTGCTTCTGCCCGGTATTCTATCACTGCAACCAGGAAGGAAACAGGCAAGGGTTGTGTGAAAACCAAATCAGGTTGGTAGATGTCCTAGTGCTGGGGGCAGCACTGCCCTACATCACGTTCCGCAGTTGTACTTGCTTAATGGCCCTTTGTAGACACAGCTCTAGACAGCAGGATCTGGAGCACTTCTGTTTCCCATCCCGCAGGATCTATTCTGGAAGCCAGGCTCCATCAGCAAATAGTTGGGAGGATGGCCTCCACCCCCAAAAAAAGCTGATGAGCCCGCCTGGGTGACTGAAGTCAATATCAGGGAAATGGGGACAATGACCACCAGCTAGGTGCACTTAAGAAAGTCTTCCGGCCTCGGGTCTGAGCGGCCTCGTACACTCTCTGGGACTCAGTGTCCCAGTTCTAAGGAGAACTTCCTGCTCTGATCCTCAGTCAGTTGCCGAAGGAAGAGATGGAAACAGGAAGTGGACCACAGCCTGGTGCGCCCACCCGTTTTGGGTCCCCTGCTCTGACTCAGTCCTTACCCAGTCCTACTATTGTTCCTGCAAAATTGCAGGGGCCACCTGTCAGGGAAAGACAGGAGAGAGTGGAAAGTAAAGGACACACAAGTTTATGAACTTCTCGGGGTAGCCAGGCCGGGTGGCACACTCCTTTAATCCCAGCTCTGGGGAGACAGAGGCAGGTGGATCTCTGTGAGTTCCAGGTCTACAGAGTAAATTTCGGGACAGCAAACCCTGTCTTGAGAAACCAACTAAACAAAAAGCAAACAAACAAAAAAACTTTTTAGGATGCCTTCTGTATGCAGCAGGGCCAGCTCCTGTCTGGCTTGCCTGATTTGGGGAGATGGGGAAGTGAGCCATCCATTTTTCTTTCCTTTCTTTTTTTGGAGGGAGGGGGTGTCGAAATAAGGTTTCTCTTTGTGGCTGTCCTGGAATTCTCTCTGTGGACCACGCTGACTTTGGGCTCACAGAGATCCACCTGCCTCTGCCTGCCAAGTGCTGGGATTAAAGGCATGTGTCACCATTGTTCCGCAAGAGGCCCACTGTTCTGTCTCCTCATTTGAGAGGTGAAGCAACCTTCAAGTTTACTACTCAAAGGAAAGTCCCAGATTCCAGAGCCAGCCCATAATGGCAGTAAGTGAGGTCAGGACCCGAGGCCCCTAATTCACAAAGGGGCCTTTGCCCTTTACCTGCACTGAGACTCCCAGACCTGCGCGGACTCTGAATCCAGCTCAGTCATGTAGGCTAAGGTAGCTTGAGCCTCAAGTCTGACAGGGAGGAACATTCAAGGTGAACATGCATGCTATCAGGAACCGGGCTCGAAAGAGATCAGTAGACAAACAGAATCCACTGAACTAACCCTCATTGTACCCAGGCACATTCAGTGTTGTTGCTGGGAACTGAGAATCCTTAAGGCCCATTCCAGAGCTCACTTCCCAGTGATTCAGTGAGGTTCTAAGGAAGAGGGGGTCAGGTGACCGCCAGAGGGCGAGTTAGAGCTGGGTGCTGCTCACTTTCCAAATGTCAAGGCCTGTTGCACCCCGGCTCTCTGTCCGCCAGAGCTGAGTCATCTTCACCTGGGCCTGGGTAGTGTAGCAGAGTGCTGGAGCTGTGCGCACGGTGCAGCCCCACCCACCCCCACCCCTGGCTTTATTTCGTGCAGCTGTTTGTTTGCCCTACGGCCTCCCTGCCTCCAGGCAGTTCCATCCCAATTTCTTTGCCTTGGTTGGGCCTCACCCCAAACAGCATTTTAGGAAACTAATCCTGTCTGGCCACCCGCCATTATGCCAAGATGAATGCCACCTTACCCTGGCTTGGAGTACATGCTCCCTAATTGCTGAGCTCTAATGAGCTGTGAGGGATTGGTCTCTGGTGTCACCTTTGTGTCCTACTGTTTGGTCTCTCTCTCCCACACCAGCCATACCTCACACTTGGTCCTATTTCTCTTTTGCATCACCAAAGGCAAGTGTAGGGTTCCGGCTATAGCCAAGGGCGGAGGGACCTCTGGGCATAGTAGATACTAGTTTACATGAAACTTCCCTGAGGGTCCCAGACTTGCAGACTTTATTACATTCCAAGACACTCTGGCATGCAGTACCACATGCCAAGGGCCACAGCCTCCAACAAGAGAATGTTGCCCCCAAATTGACTTAAGGGCCAAGGACTAGAATCTGAAGGGGCAGATTCATCCTGACTGGGGGTGAGGTGATGTGTGTGTGGGGGGGGAATAATGGCTTCCATAGATAAGGCACCTAATTATGATCTGGAGTCTCCCTGGTTACCTTATGTCCTTTCAGGATTCCTGGACACTGATGTTTCCTTGTGGGGATACAGTGTGTGGCTCTCACAGGAAGGAGGTCCTTAGTTTCTGTGTTCCCCCTCAGGGATCATTTATCTAACCACAATACTCCTAGCCGTAATCTCAACCTGGTGAGCCTGAGGCAAAACCTTATAAGAAGTAGAGGCAGTAGAGGCCAACCTGAGCTTCAGTGCAAGATTCTGTCTTAAATGAAAAGTGTGCAGTGTGTACATCTTTACTTTGCTCACCCCCTTCCATGGTTTTGGAAATTTTCCTGTTGGACCTAATACAGTGGGTGTGCTCTTTGGCTTTTTAATGTCAGCAATTAGCATTATTTCAGTTACCACGGCCTAGGCCCAATCAAGATAAAGTTCAAAGTCTCTTCCCCATGTGGAGTCTGAGAAGCCCCAGGAAGAACTGGAAACTCCCTCTGTCAGAGGGCTGGATTTTTCACCCAAAGTCTCCTCCAGGCAAGCCCTGCTGAGGAGCTAAAGCGAGGCCATAGAGAGTCAGAATGAAAGGAGAAGATGGAGATGCCTCTGTGAACATGTTCCATGAGGATGGACAAACAGGCCTGCCTCCTCACCAGCAGCTGCTCCCCTGTCCTATGCGCCAGAGATGAGGTTCAATATGCCTCACCAGAGTTGCTCCTGTCGGGCGAGAGTCTAACATTTGCTTTGCTGTTATTTTCTCTCACCTCAGTCCCTATCCCAAGCCACATACCGAAAACCAGATCAAAATGAAGTCATTAAATCTGGTTGTTATTCACATACTTGCTAAAAAGATCACATATAGCCCACAGGGCAAAGTAGTAGGAAAAACAAATCCAGATCTGCACATGTTGTTCTTTACAAATGGGAGCAGAACTGTCCTTATACCAGCCACAGCAGGTGCTCTTGTCAGATGCCTGCCTGCAGGCAGACACAGTCCTGGGCACCAGATGTCCCTCTGCAGACACAGCCCTGGGCACCAGATGTCCCTCTGCAGACACAGCCCTGGGCACACCTGGAGCAGCCCACTTGGGCAGCGGAAGTAGGAGCCTGAGAAAGAAGAGAGAGGAAAATGAGGCGATGCTTACCTACCCTTCCCCCAGGCCTCACACCAAGGACATATTTGTTATTTATTTATCAATTTACGAGCATGGTCGACATAGCCTGATTTAGACTCGAACTCACCCCTCTGCCTCTACCTCCCAGGTACTGATGTGAATGACATGCCTACAGCACCATGCTCCTGTGGGGCGTATTTTAATGAAGACCTAGGCTCTGTCTGTCACGAAAGCCCAGATAAGAACTTTAGGGTTTGCATCCCAATAGAGATAGGCTGCCTGGTCTTGGGACCTAAGGACGATGCAGAAATCCTGGGGTGAGAGCAGAATGGTCTTCAGGAGTTAAAGGCCAGCCAATGTCCCCAGAGTTATACACTCAGAGCAGCTGCGGCTTCCCTCCCAAGCTCAGACCCTGCCCTAGATCTCTAAAGCAGGCCCCACTTGCTCTTCCTGCTGGAGGTGCATTAGCAGTCTTTGCAGCTGCAGAGCCGAGCAGGTGCAGGAGCTGCCAGTGGGATAGAGAATGAAGCAATGACCTGGAGACACAGGCAGGAGGAGCCAGGGGACAGTTCCCCAGGCCAGCACTCCCAGCGGGGCATGTGCAGGCCCTGCTCCTCTGGAACACATGGAAGCATGCTATTGGGTCTCTTCACCTACTTCTTGGAAGCACGGTTATCCTCAGAGGCTTTTCCCACATAAGGGGCTCCAGTCGTGGTGGGTACAGACAGGTGGTGATGGCCAGGAAGACTAGAACCCACGCCTTTCTCCCTTGAAATGAGAACCTTGAGAGAAGGAGGGAGGGATGTAAATTTTGTAAGCTTCAAAGCATGGTGAAGCTGCTGAGAGAGAGAGAGAGAGAGAGAGAGAGAGAGAGAGAGAGAGAGCAAGCTAACAGTGGCTCCTTAGAGAGAGAACTAGCAATGCATAGTAAGGAACCCACTTTATCCAGAAATGAAATGTGTCCTCTGAAGTCCTTTACCAGTGGCACAGGAGTAGATGGGGTTCATTACCAATGTGAATGGGTTGAGGTCCAAAGGAACCAGCAAAAAAAAATTAGGCTTCTGAGAGGCACGTGGACCTAGGAAGCTGCCTAGGAACTTTATAGTTAAGGCCCTACTCTGTGTACAAAGGTCCTGCTCAATCCTTACACCTACAACTCTCAGCTGGTCTGTAGCTGACTGTGCAGTGCAGATTGTACACCGAGGACCTACTCTTCAGTTCCCTCACAGAGGAAGGACAATCAAACTCTTGTATTATCCCACAAAGGAAAAGTCCCAGATGCAAGAGCCAGTCCAGAATGAGAGCAATACAGAACCTGACCCGAGGTCTTCATCCCCAAAAAGGCACCTCCTCAGCTTTATATCCACCCTAGGGACTCCCTGAGTATGCATAGACCTCTAAGTGCAGCCAGCAGGCATCTGACCAGGTCAATGATTTCATGGAGGGGGAGAAGAGAGCGGAGGGATATGAAGTCTTGGACCTCTGTTCTTGAACTTTATCAAGGCTACACAGGCAAGGTGTGCCTTTCAGGAGCTCCACCAGAAAGCAGGCAGAAGCTCACTCAATTCAGAACACAAGATGTGACCTACTTTGGCTCAGGCGCAGTATGTGCGGCTGGGAACTGAGCATCCCAACACTCATGCCAAATACCTTACACAAAGCTGGAAGTTCTAAGCTACAATCTGAAGAGGTTGAGGCCCTGCTAAGTGGCCTATTAGGACAGAAGAAGACTGGCAGCTTCTAAGTTTGCACTGGACCGGTGCAGCTGTCCCGCCCTCTTCTCTGCACTGTAAACTCGCGCCCTTTGTCACACTACGGGGCGTGGCTGAGCTGAGTGCCCAGCTTTCCGCCGGGGCTGAGCGCAGACTCCGTGTGCACAACAGTGCACCCGGAGGCGGGGGAGTTTCTTCTGCGCCCGCCACGGGGCGGCCCCGTGAGAGGCGGGGTTTTGCGCTCAGCTCTAAACTGCCTGCACTCAGCTTTAAACTGCGTGCACTCAGCTTCTTTTTACAATTTGCAAATGGAGGGGGGCAATCCTCCCCCTTGGAATTCCAGGGATCTAGTCGCCGCTGTCTCCCACCCTCAATTCTGCACTGTGGAGGTCACTTTGGTCTTCTTACAAAGACTCTTTACCGCGTCTTTGAGATCAAAGTGAGAGGGAGGGAAGCGTGTGCCGACGTCACCTTCGTTTCTACGGCATTGCCTGTTTTATTCCCACCTGTCTTTGGCTCCATTTTCCTTGTACCCAGTAAGAAGACAGACACAGAACTTTGTCTCTGTGTTCCACTGTCCATACAACAGATAGGGACAAGTGTCTGGTGGGTCCTTGGCCTAAAACTGTCCTAGGCTCTCCGTAGCCAGCGAGCCCTCCCCAGTCCACTGGACTGTTTTGTTACAAAGTAATTTATTTAGAGTCAGAAGATTATATACGTGGGCAACTTCCTCCAACTGCTGGAATTTGAAAGAGCAAATTCATCCTGACTTTGCAAGGAGCTTCTACCCAACTCAAAGCAATCGAGGCCCTCTGAGTGGGTGGTCTGGGGATGCTAGGGGTTCATCACTGAGCTCCTTCAGCGAGCTGGCAGATGAAGCTCCTGGTGTGCGCTGTCAGTAGGCAGCTGTGTGGAGTGGCCAAATTATTTTTCCATTGTCTTCGTATATCTATCGAATCTTCAAAACTTGAGTTTCATGCTCTTGAAATTTATCTTGGTACAAATAGTACCACTTACCAATTATCAAGTTTGAGGTGCAAAGAAAATAACTGTAGGGGGTTAGTCAATTGCTGCTCAAGCTTGAGGACCTGAGTTTGAATCTCCAGTACATAAAGAGCCAGGAGTGCTGGTACATGTCTGTGAGCCCCAGTGTTGAGCTGAGGATGGGTGGAAAGAGGTGGGTCCCCAGTGTTTGCTGACTACCCAGTCTGCAGAAATAAAGCAAGTTCTAAATTCAGTAAAATATCTTGTCTCAAAAATTTAAGGTAGAGGCTGGGGCAGTGGCAGTGTACACCTTTAATCCCAGCATTTGAAAGGCAGAGGCAGTTGGATCTCTGTGAGTCCAAAGCCAGCGTGGTCCACAGAGAGAATTCCAGGATTATCTGTAATTTCAAGGCCAGCCTGATCTACAGAGTGAGTACCAGGACAGGCTCAAAGATGCAGAAAAACTGTGTCTGGAGAAAAAAAAAAAAAAAAAGCAAGGCAGGAGGTGATAGAAGATCCCCAATGTCAGTCTCAGGCCTCCACAGTCTCGCTGGGTGTCCCACTTTGTGATTGCTTTTATTTTGAGACAGGGTCACAAGTAGCACAGACTGTCTAGTACCCAGACCCTCCTGTCCCTCCTTCTCAAATGCTGAGATTACAGGCTTGAGACACAACTGATTCTATATCACTTTTAAATGGCCTGGTGACACTGTCAGCCCCATAATCCCTGGTTCTTGGTAAATTGAGGCAGGAGTGTCAAAAATACAAGGTCAGATTAAGGTGCACAGTGAGCCAACCTGAGAAACTTGATGAGATCTGGTGTTAAAACAGCCAAAGATGCTCTGATACATCTCTCCACACATACACACACAAAAAGGCTCAGTGTTAGGGTCTCTGACTAGCATGTTAGACGCCCTATATTTCCCCCAGTGTTCTCTCATATACCCCACAATGTGAGGTACTGAAACTGGAATAGAGAATAAAGGATTGAGATTCTATGCTATGAGGGTGGGACACTGTACACCACATGACCTAACCCAGCACACAGCTGTCTTCTAATAGAGGACGCGCATGATATAATTTGGTTTTACCCTAAGACACTCACTTCCCCCTCCTTTAGGGCTGGAGGTGAAGAGGTAAAGGGGCTAATGACCCTGGAACCAGATCCCTAAATTATCAAGTCAGTCTGTCACCCCAGTTCCTAGTTCCGAAGTCACACAAAGCAAACCAGAGTTAGAATAAAATTGGCTTTTTATTCACATATTTCGTAGAAAAGGGGGGGTAGTAAACAGGGTAGAGCTATGAGAAGCTCCAGGTTGGTCCACACTATTTACACGCCGGAGCACCGTTGTCCTCGTATCAGGCACAACACGTGCACTTCTCTGAGGCCCCTTTGCAGACACAGCCCTGGGCACACTTGGAGCAGCCCACAGGACAGCAGGAGCAGCAGCCTGGAAACAGAGGAGGGGAAGAGGTCAGAGTCCGCGACGTTCTAAGACCTTTTGTCACACAGGCCTTGCTGAAGACCAACAAGAAGCGGGGGTTGTCTTAGAACAGCTCGGGCCTGAAGCAATTCAATGGCCCTGGGACAAAGAGGTGGTGCACAAAGCTTGGAGTTTAACCGCCTCCGGTGCAAAGGACCTTTCTCAGAGGCAGCTCTGTGGTTGTTCCCGCCGAACCTCATACCACCCCAGGTACTCTTTCCCACTCACTCTTCTTGCAGGAGGTGCATTTGCAATCTTTGCAGCCACAGGAGTTGGAGCAGGAGCAGGAGGTGCCTGTGGAGGGAAAGAAGACAGCAGTGAGTGGAGAGAAATACGGGATCGCAGCAGGCAGGGACCGGACACCACGTGCCCAGCTCAACTACTCAGGACTCGGAAGCCTAGCCCCACTTCTCACGGGGTACGGCGGGGCTTGCGTCTTTGATCCCCAAGACACAAAAAGCAAAGGCCTCTCACTTCTTTCCCAGTCTAGGCAATTCACAGTAAGTTTAATATAATGCCTGGGGCTCAACCCAGACATTCCCACTACCTGGGTGATCCTCCTGCCTCAGCCAGGCATTTGTGTGCATAAATACGGCCCCAAACCCCGACAAAGAAGCCGTTTTTACAATATTAATATTCAAAAATAGATGAAGGTGCTT
Source organism: Sigmodon hispidus (assembly GCA_004025045.1). Lineage (NCBI taxonomy): Eukaryota > Metazoa > Chordata > Mammalia > Rodentia > Cricetidae > Sigmodon > Sigmodon hispidus. Next base: position 85,817 of record PVIH01004920.1, on the reverse strand, counting down.
GCAAAAGGAGACGCTAAAAAGAACTAGTGTTAATCTCCAACTAAATGTTCTGTCCCCGCTGAGACTCTAGACTACATTCCCCTACAACTGCCAGAATCCGCTTTGCGGTCCTAACCGGGTGATAAAGACCTAGAGCCGGGTTTCTCTTACCGGTGGAGCAGGAGCAGTTGGGGTCCATTCCGAGATCTGGTGAAGCTGGAGCTACGGAGCGAGTGAGGAAGAGGCAGTCAGGCTGCTGGAGGTCGTGATGCAGCCTAGTGCACGACCTGCTGACTTTATAGTCGTGGTACCGGTCCGGGCGCAGAGTTTGCACTCAGCACTTGCCCTCGCTGAGTCACGCCCGCGCGTCCTTGGCAGAGCCGAGCGCACCCTTCGGGTGGAGTGCAGAACTCCCTAGACGCTCTCGTGCACAGCGGGACCGCCTCTTTGGCGCCTCTGGATCAAGGACGACCGGTGTGGCGTATGGGTACGTTTTGTCCCTGTAATGCTTTCCCGATATTACAGACTATCACTACTCTGGAGCATTACGAAAACTCACACCGGAGCCCTGACTGTTTCCCTAAACCCATCTGAGGCGCAGTGTTCTCAGCTTCCCCTTTCCCGGAGTTCCTGGGCAGCCCCCGGTCGTCACTTCTCTGAATTAAAGCTAGCAGAATCAAAGGAGACAGTTTTAGAAAAAGACTAGCCTTGATTATGAACTTTCCTAGTCCTCATTGTCTGTTTCTGTTTCATCACAGTCCTTGAGACTATTTCTCCCGGACAGAGTCAAACATATCTTATCTTCACACCTTCAGTCTCCGCTCCTGAGAAGTCTAGGCACATTGTCCAGAGCTGAGTATCATACACCTTTCCCTATCTGCACTACTCCAGGATAGTGGTTTAAAAAACTAGAGATGCCTTCCCTCCAGTAGGAGCATTTTAGGTGGTATCCAGGGACTGCATTAGATAAAAAGCAATAGAAATGGTGGCTTTTTTTTTTTTTTAATGTTCCTGACTTTTGAATAACTTTAGATTCTGCTATTGGGCCCTCTTTAATTAAGTTCAAACATACCAGGTCTGGCACTTATCATTTGAAAATGCATAAAGATCCCATCTGCTGCCTGTAATTATGAGAAGGCAATAGCTAGTATTATGAATCACTTGCATGTCACTTTTTTCTTTGTAAAGTGGGGACTCAACACATAGCCTAGGAGACTGACTGAAGCATCATGCCCTCAACTGTTATCTGTGCCACTGTGCACATACACGAAAGGGGGTCGGGAGGGTTCTAATTCTGGCATAAAGGAGCCTGAGAAGTGCATCAGGCTATTAACCGGCTCTCTTCACAGTTTCCAATCTCTTTATCAAAGAGCAAAATTTGTTTGTTCCTGAAAGCTTGTCCAGCCAGGCACTTACAAGGTGGTCAGGGCCTAGAGTGGAATGACATCATGCTCCATCGGTGAGAGGGGGCAGCTATGGCTTTAGTTCCTGTAGCCATGACTTCTGAACCATATCACCTTGGGCAGATTGTTAGAGCCAGCAGCCCCTCTGTAAGTTTATTGTTTTGTGAAAACTATTGAAACAGTGAGGCAAGGGTTTGTGTAGAGGATATCCACCAAGCCTTGAACAGATTTCTATGTCACATATTGCCTCGTTTGTGATGTCACCCAGGCTGAACTTGAAATCCTTCTGCCTCAGCTTCTTGAGTCTTGTAATTGCAGGCATGTGCTATCACACTCTGGCTATGAATGAAATATGGCTATTATGCCAGAACCAGGAGTAAAACCAATTTCTCATTTTAATACCTACTTAGAGATGCAAATTCTGTTTACACACAGGAAAGCGTTTCAGTGACTTGCCCAGGCCATGCAGCCAGTCAACAGTGCAATGGGTTATGAAACAGTACTGCCTGGCATCAATATTCATGAACTTGTCACGAGTTTTCTGATGCTGGCCCTTTGACACAGGTTCATATGTAGGCAGGGAAGGTGCTGAGTCCTGGGCCATGACTCTCTTCTTCCTCTTGGTGGTTTAGATACAGTGTCCTTCTATTGACAAAGAGCCTAGAGACTGACTACCCACTGGTTACACACCACCCAGGGCACTGCTCCTGCTTTGTGACACTTCATCTAAGAAATGGCACAGTAATACCCTCTGTGTAGGAAGATCCATAGAACTTCATCTGGAATAGAAGGGTTTTGTTTTGTTTGTTTTGGAGTTTTCTAGATAGGGTATCTCTTTTAGAGCCTGTCCTGGCACTCACTTTGTAGACCAGGCTGGCCTCGAACTCTCAGAGATCCACCTGTCCCTGCCTCCCGAGTGCTGGGACTAAAGGCATGAACTACCACCTCGAGTCCGAACAGAAATTTTTGTCTTATAAAATTCTTGCCTGAGGCTGGTTCTTTAATCTCAGCTCCTAGGAGACAGAGGCAGATGATCCTTGTAAGTTCAAGACCAGTCTGAGTCACACAAATGGGATCCTATCCCAAATATAAATAAATAAATAACTGAAGATTAAAAAATAAAAATAGAAATTTTGTCTGGATAACGTTGGGCAATTCTCTCCAGATTCCAGGATTTTATTGGGTTTAAGTAGCCAAGAACTTGACTTGGAAAGAGCAGTGAATTTTAGCTAGACTAGGGACAAGTTCCAAGGACTCAAGGGCAAGTCCAAAGCAGAGATCTCAGGTCAGAGACGTCAGTCAGTGGTCCTTTTCTGGTGAGAACTGCCAGTTCTTAGTGTGGGAGTCAGGCCCGGCACACTCTAGCACCAGGGCATTGTGTTTGTAACTCCTTTATTTTCTGTTTGTTGTTTCTTTTTTTTTTTTTTTTAAACTTTATTTATTTGCCTTGGTGTTTGCCTGGAACTGGAACTACAGACAGTTGTTAGCTGCCATGTGGGTGCTGGGAATCGAACCCGGGTCCTCTGGAAGAGCAGAGGGTGCTCTTAACCGCTGAGCCATCTCTCCAGCCCCCTTGTTGTTTCTTTCTAGATGCATGCGGAGATGTTTCTGCTGGACCAAATGAAATTTGTATTATACTCGGTGCTTTTGCTTGTTTCACTGACTTATTTTATTTTATCATCTATGACCAAAGCTTGAGTCTATAATAAATTCTTAGGCCTTTACATCTCTTGCATAATATAACTCCCCCTTTTATAGTGAGGATTGACCCTAAGGCCTCCTGATTGTTAGGACAGCATTCTAACTCTGAGCCTTATCCACAGCTTTTAAGTTCTCTTTATTTTGAAACAGGGTCTCACTAAGTTGTCCAGGCTGGCATTGACCTTGCTCTTAGTTAGACTTTGAGCTGGAAATCTTCTCTCCCGCCTCAGTCTCCAGGGTGGCTAGAACAGTGGACTCGTGCCACCAGGCCCAGCTCTCTTCCTCCTCTCCTTTTCAGGTTTGAAGCCAGATCTCTCTCCTTAACTTAGAATGACCTGTAACTCACTCTACAGCCCAGGCTGGCCATGAACTATCTATCTCCTATCAACTCTGCCAGGAGACAAGGGAAACCTCTGAGTTTACATTCTTCCTAACCTGATCACCAGCACTTAAATCAAGGACAAGGCTGAAAGCCAGGAGTCAGGAAGGGAATACAGGGACAAATGAGGCCAGATTTCCAAATTCTGCACTCCAGGAAGGAATGTACTTAAGCATCAGGTCCGTGTGTGGCTGCCTGTGTACTCTTTGGAATTCAGTTCCCCTTTCCAGGATGAAAGAAGAATCAATCATAAAGAATGTCGGAAGCTAGCCTCTAGCCTGTTTTTGCCTGCTTCCTGATGAACCCTCACTTGTAGAAGGAGAAGCACCCTTGCAGGAGCAGGAGCCACATGTGAGGAGGAGAAAACCAGCTGAGAGCTGAAGACAGAGGCAAGAAATGCAGCAATTGGTGGGGTGTCAAGGTAGGCGTGTCCCACTCAGGGCACATGGACTCAGGTCTCCTCTTCTCTTCACACATGCTCGTATTTGTCCTGAGTCCTTGATCTCAAAGAGGCAGGGTCCTTTGCTATATTTTAGTCCTGGCAGATAAAACAATGGTGTGAACTATTATTCTCTGAGGAAGCGCATCTCATTACAGTTTCTGAAGACTGCTTGACCTTAGCCACTAGAACATCTTGACTGTGGAGGAGCCAGATGCTGTGGATGAAGAGCCCACATTATCTTGGGCTTTCTTAGGCTCTTCAATGTTGTTGTTTTAGTTTATTTAGAATCATGGTCTTGTGATCCAACTGTCTCAGCTTGTCGTGCTGGAATTACAGGCCTTAACTTTGTATCTGATGAGATAGATATCCTCATGATCGATAGAAGAAACTGTTGGCATGTAAGGTTAAGCTTAGCTGTCCTCTAGCCTCCAACAACTCTGAAACTAAAATGCTACAGGTGAATCAGTCAGAGAGATTACCTCTGCTCTGCTGTAGCCCATCTGCCTGATGCCACTAATAAAATACCAAATGGATTGACTAGGACTTTCTTTTATTCTCTGTCTTAAAAAGTTCCTATAGCCTCTCCCACAATGAAATTCACTATTCCAGAGAATGTGCATTCATTGAGCCATGAGCCCTCATATTTGGTTCAGAAAAAAAAAAAAGTGTCATTTTGTTTAAAGCAGAATCTTCTGTCTGTTTGTTTATTTGTTTGAGACAGAGTCTCATTTTGCAGGCTGGTGAAGCTGCCCTTGAACTCCTGATCCATCTCCTGAGTACAGGGCTCAGAGTGCTTATCTTACCCAGGACAGTAGGCAGAGTACAGGGGGGGGGGTGCGGGACATGGGAACAGACCAAACTCTGTTTAGCAGAACACACAGGTTTGTCTTTTACCCCATTTTGGGGGCTTGAGGGTACCTGTAATCAAATTACGTGTCCTATATGTGAAGTTCTCCCGTGGATGCCCACAAACTGTTCTGCCTCACTGGCTTGCAGGATCCCAGTTCTGAAATTATGTATGTCTCCACCCCAGGAAGAATCAATTTAGGGGATATGTTCAAATAAGAAAACAAGAAAAATTTAATCACTCTGAACATACAATACACCACAATGCCACTCAGCTGAAGTCCACTCACATTTGCTCTGTCATGAGGCCAAATGAAGATCAAAAGATGTGAGAAGTTAGCAAGGCTTTGGCATCTGTCAGGAGGCTGAGGGAGCATCCTGGTCACAGGGATTCTGTACTCATCAGCCACATTTCCCTGGTCCACAATCAGAAAGCCTCCCTCCCTAGCCTCTATCCCAGTGTCCTCCCACACAGCTCTTTGCCCACTCTGGAACTTGCCAGCATGGGACTCTCTCTCCAGAAAGTTCTTAGAGACAGAATGCTCCTACTTGCCTTATTTGTGAAGCTTTAGCCAGGAGTCAGCTCCTCTCTCATTAATCCCTAGTTAGAATATTTTCTCCTTCCTGTGAAGAGGGCTCATAATTGAATCTGTGGGTTCTTCTCTACTCATTACTGCTTGCAAATAGTTTAAGGGGCATCGAGTAGAGTAGGGGGGTCTTCCTGTCAGGTCCCTTGGTGTCTATGATAGGGTTAACAGTTCTGGATTTTTGCTAGGATGTGGGCATACATATATTAGTGTTTTGATTATGTGTCATGTGTGAGGCACTTGACATTAGAGCATTAGCTAGGAAGGAGGTTTCTAGGGGTGACGGTGTCTCTTTTCTTCCCTAATGTGGGTATAGTTCAATCTGGCTTGGCACCTGTCAGTGCCCTTTTTCTCCTAATAAGCTTCTAATGAACTTGAAGCCATTTTGGGTGTCAGTGTGTTTGGACCAGCAGAATCTTGTCTGGAACTTCCCTCCATATTTGGGAATGTGTGACAATGTGATGATTGGCAGCTGGGAGCATGTGGCTAGGCTTTAACGGAGTGACAGGGTGAAAGGGTATCAGCATTTGAGGGGTTCAGTCTGAGGACATAACCATAGGCTCTGTCAGACGTTCAGTGATGTGTCCGTGTTACATGACCAGTTAGGGGGTGGGGGGAAGTGAGCTGCAAACTAGCACTTCCTGGCACCCAGAAATACAGGAAGCCTTGTAAACTTATTCTTCACACAGAAAGCCTAAAGGCAAGCTTGGTCCTGACTCCTGGCCAAGAAACTCATCTTTCCCTTTGATTGAACACCAAATTTCATTAGCTCAACAAATAACCAGAGGCATTAACCGTTGGTTTTAATTGAGTCATTCAGGTCCTCACAACTTCCTAAAGAGTACCACCCCATCCTCCAAATTGCAGACTCCACCTAGATGCTTTGCTCCTGGGAAGATGCTGGGCAGTTCCTTCCAAATTGCTACTTTACATTTCTAAGTATTCAGGGCTTGGTATGAGTGAGGGACAGTTTCTTCCTGACCTGGGGAGGGACTTCCAAAGATTGACAAGCAATTTCCGTCTCTGTGCCCTCTGGAATGGGGGTAGTGATGCTTCTGGCAGTGCCCCTGTGTACTGGAGACTGGCAGTTTCTCACGGAGGTCCAGGTTGGACACATGCCACTTAGTTCCCAGTGTGCAAAGCACACCCTAGGAGTGTGGTGCTTGCAATTTTTTTTTCATTTTGTTTACATTACTGAATCTTCAAAAATACAGATTTTGAGCGTCTAAGGCGAGGATTGCTCAAGTTCAAGTATAGTTTGGGCTACACAGTAAAATTGTCTCAAAATCAAAGGTTGCCATTGAGACCAAAATTTGACTTTTAAAGTTCAATGTTCCTTCTGCCACTGCCTCCCAAATGCTGGGATTATATAATCACCATGCCCAACTCCCTGATTCTTTTCGTGGTTTTTTTGAAACGGGGGTTTCTCTGTGTAGTCCTGGCCTTCCCCGGAGATTCTCAAGCCTCTGTCTGGGATCAAAGGTGTGATGGGATTAAAGGTGTGATGGGATTAAAGGCCTGCACCATTACCCAGTTCCTCTGGTTATTCACCAAAGTTTAGGTTTAGCATTCCATACTTAAGTCACTTTTAAGCCTAAAATCCAAGGGAATAATTTGGGGAGAAAAACCAGAATAACCGTCACGTATCTGAGGGTGAGGGTGTGGCTCATTAGAGCATAAGGTTTAGTATGCTGCTGGAAGCCCTGGGTTTAATACCTAATATACACATGCGCAAATGGGATTGGCACATTTCTGTGATTCCTCCTGCCCATTACTTCCAGGAAGATAAAAGGTAACCTGACTAGCCCAACCCCTTGCAGTCCCTTATTTCCAATGCACACAAGACAAACTGAGTTAATCAAGTCACCGGATTTATTATCAGTTACATGTTTTATAGAAAAAGGTGTGGAAAATGACAGGCGAGGGTTGGTTTTTTTTTTTTTTTTTTTAAAAAAAAAATTACGATTTCTACAGATTGCTCTATTTACACGCAGCTGAGGAGAATCTCATGTCAGGCACAGCAGCTGCACTTGTCCGAAGTCTCTTTGCAGACACAGCCCTGGGAGCACTTCGCACAGCCCACCGGGCAGCAGGAGCAACAGCCTGCAGGAGAAGAATTGACCATGAGTGGAAAAACTGAGTCAGAGGCACCCCTCCTGGATGCTCATGTATAGTAGGGCAAATGAGGGACTGGCAAGGGTAAAGGGGAGAGAGGATCCAACTTACTTTTCTTGCAGGAGGTGCATTTGCACTGTTTGCATTTGCAAGACACGGCGCAGGAGCAGGATCCATCTGTAGAAACAAGGCAGTTGAGTGGGACCCAACCCGGTGCACCTGGACGCAGGAGTTCTAGGAACTCAGTGCAAATCCCCGACCCAGCGTGGGCGAGCCATTATCTCAAAGACTTGTTAAAAGAGAGCCTCCAAATTCGTTGAGAAGGGACAGCCGGTAAAAGTACCCAGAAAGTCACTAGTGATCTCTAATCAGAGATGAGGGCCATAAACAGCCTGTCTGGCTCTCCTAGAAACTTGGGTTGTGTAGGCAGCCGGTCAGTAGTCCCTCTTACCTGTGGCACAGGAGCAGTTGGGGTCCATGACGAATGAAGAGGCGTCTGAAGATCAATGAGAAGACGGAGCTGGCGTGCTAGGGATGAGGCGTAATGGAGAGAATCGTGTGGAACGCTGCCTTTATAGCGGGAAAGAGTTGGGGCGAGCGCAAAAGCTCCGCCCAGGTATGTGTGTGGAGGGGGTGAAGGGACACCACCTGCACACGCCCCCGCCGCCTGCACACGTCCTTCTCGTACGTGGGATATCGCCTGCACACGATCCGCAGCTTGCGCACGACCCACAGTCTGCAAGCATTCCTCTTCCTGCACGAGGGACATCGCCCGCACACGCCCCCACGCTGAGTCACACCCCTCTCTGCCGAGCGCCTGGCACACCGGCTGAGCTCACAGGGCTGAGCGCAAAAGGTCTGCACTCCAGTCTAGGACCAGTTCCGAGAATCTTGCTCACCCGTGCTTTGCCGCGCTCTAGGGTGCAACGCGGGCACAGCATCTCTGGCTTAATCCTAGCCCAGACAAAGTCGCTGCGTATCCCGTGCTGCGGGGCATTATGTTAGAACTTTCATTTTTCCTTATAACGCAAGGAGGACAGTTCCTTAGTTTCACAGTAGAAGGTGGTAACGAAGGCGCAGTCACATAGTCACTTGCCCAATATAGTGTGAGGTTTGAATCCACAGAGGGACCAGTTCGCTTAGTAGCCATAAACTAGAGACTGGAAAGACACAAACCTTGTGTAAAGGACACTTAATCTTGGGGGCAACTAGAATGAACAGGGAACAGTGTTGAAAGTCTCTGCTGGAGGTGGAATTCAAGAGCAGGGGCGCAATCCAGTCTGGGAGGATGGAGATCAGAGCCTTCTGCCAGAAGGCAACGGGATGTTTGGCAAGCAGGATGCCCACCCCCCTCATCCCACGGGTGGATGCTGAGGGGAAGGGTGGAGGTGGCAGCCAGATTTCTCTCCCTGGAGGCACATGGTGTTTCCCCGCTTGCTCAAGTCTGCTGAAATCATAGTAGGAATGTCTGTGTCATCCGAGAAGCCAGGAAACAGTTACCAGGAAGCTTCATGACAGGGTCAGGTAGACATTCGGGAGGGGGTGGATGGGTGGGTGTCAAAGGACAGGCTGTTCTTGCAGCTCTTACTGCAAACTGGGGAAATGCCTTCTTGGCTCAGCACACGCATCACTTTCTCTCGGATGCCTTCCAGATCCGATCCCCGTGGCTGCCCATGGAATGTGTAGTAAACATCCTGTCCTTTCTCTTCTGGGCACTTTCCATGGCTGCGTTGTTTGTACTTAAGCTTGATTGATTTCTGCGCTCCTGGGCTTCTTTCCTAGATTGAGCTCAGAGTCGTCTTTGCCTCGGTTGGACTGTTTCCAGTCGGGATGGAGTTGGCGGTCACCACTTGCTAAATCGGGTAAATTCGTGGAAGTGACCCTCTGCATCTTACTTCTGCACGGTTCCCACTTCCCATTAGAACTCGGATTTTTAAAATGAAAGTAGGCTGGATGTAGTGACCAATATCTTGAATCCCAGCCCTCAGGAGGCAGAGGCAAGTAGATTTCTGTGAGTTCAAGGCCAATTTAGTCTATTTAGTGAGTTCCAGTTTAGCCTTGGTTACTTGATGTCATCAGTCTCAACAAACAAAAAATACAAGCACAATGAAAAAGGTCAAGTTTGGTCGATTTGGCCCAGGCTTCCAATCCTAGCACTCAGGAAGCCCAGGCAGGATTGTAAAAGTCAGGCTAACCTGGGCTACATATGTAGACTGTCTCAAAAAATACAATGAGGGCTAGGAATGTAGCTTAGTGCTTGCTTAGAGTGTGTGAGACCCTAGGCTTAATTCCCAGTATGGCAAAGTGTGTGTGTGTGTACACAAAAGCTCAAAAAAGCACCACCTTTATGTCTGTCACTGACTGAAGTGAAAACACCACACAGTGTGGGGAGAGGGGAGCTGTCTGGTGGACCTGGCCTCTCATTTATCCTTGGGGTACTCCCTCCCTTATTTCCTCCTAAATCGAGAAATCCTTGGGTAATTAAGAGAAGGATTATTTATTAAAGGATTCTATAGGGAAGCAACTCACTTATACAGAATAAGACAAAATTAATTTCAGAGTCCCTGGAAGGCTGTGGACTGATCCAACCCTGCTTCACGCCCCCTGACCTGCTCTTCTTTACCATCCAAGATTGTGAGCATAGATCAATTCACTTGTTTTCCAGATCTTAAGCTAGCCAAATGCTACCCCTAGGATCTCATACCCTAAGGCCATTGATGGAAGTGATATCCACTACAACTCCCCTTTTTGTCTAAATAAGAAAGTTCTAAACCTAATACAAACTATAAACAATAAGAATGATTATTAAGTATTGTCCAGGAGAAATAAAGGGTAATAACATAAACAATTTGAACTATAACCAACAAGGACAGCATCAAGCAAGAAACATACACTAGATGTTCAAAATATAGGTAAATTGCAAAAGACAGGTTACTCCAATAGCTGTCTTACCCTGAAGAATCTAAATCTAGTACCTCACATGCTCTTAGCTAAGACACGAGAGGACTGTAACTGTATCTACTCAGTCTTTAACCCCATCAAAGACCTGAGAAAGGAAATGGTACCTGAATAAACAGGAAGTTTATGTAGCAGCTTCTGAGAAATACAAGAAATGACAGAGACCAGCTGGATGTCTGGACAGTTACCCAATGTTTCTCTGCAATGCTGGAGCACCCACTTATGGTTAAGGCCTAGAATACCTAAACAGACCATTTTCAGTAGCAGGGTAGATACAATAAACTGTCTTATTATTTATCCTATTTCCCTTTTTTCTTTTCCAAAGGAGATCCCTGAATTAACTTTATTGTTTTACCCCCAACTCTAATACAACTTATGGCCAACACCCAACAGATGACAATTATCCATAACCCTGAGAAAACAAACCTGTTGGGAGGGGGGCATCCTACTTTTAGGATTGCTTCCTGCTGTCCAGTGGGCAATGGTATCCCTGTGGGATACTGAGAAAAAACTAAAACAATGTCTCATAGGACAGTCTGTAACATTTGTAGCCAGTCTCAGGGTAATGGGAAAAGTTAAGTTCTGGCTATGGGTGTAAGATGTGATGGCATATCTTATTTAGCCAACTTGGAACTGTCCTGAACAGTTTGTAGTTCAAAACTCATCTTTGAGTGGTGTTTATGGGCTCAATAACATCATTATAAACCAGGTAGAATCATTGATATGGAGTCCCATCTTCCTTCTGGAGACTTTAGAGATTACTGTTAGGAGAATTTATTGTTCATTATGGAAAACTTATTAATATTAAAATGGAAAGCTTAAATTTTTGGGAAAGCATTTATCTAAAGAAAAGTTTCAAAGAGTCAATAATAAATATGGAGAGAAATAGAATTTTGACAATAGTCCCTAGATTTTGAATTTTTTTCTGTCCCACACTAGGTGGCTGTTCAGATATGAGACAGAAACTCTTAATTTAAAAAAAAAATGTTTGGATTTAGAGAAGAGAGCCACACTTCAACTCAGAAGACAGCTTGGCCTATAACTGAGTTGGGGCCACAAGTTTTCTTAGAGGTAAAGGGCAGATGTTAGGCAGAGGATGTGAGATGTTTCCCTGTAGAGTATATTGGTACCAATAGGTCTAATTTTTCTTTGCTTGTAATTTTTTTTTTTTTTGGATAGCCTTTTCTTCTGCTTAAATGTTTAAATGTCCAAGGTCTTTCGACTTCTTAAAGAGGGGTATTTTTATTATCCTGTAAAGTCAAAAGCAGAACCCTGCCCTGAACTTTGTTAGCTGAGTTTTTATTACAATTTATAGAATTGTCACATTGGTGTATGGAGCCATCATTTCTCCTTATCAAGAAGTTTGTCCTGTTCAAATCAAATTCTTATAAATTTTGAGGGTATTCATAGCTTTTCTTCTCCTGTTGAAAGAAAAATGAGACCCCTTCCCCGATGTAGCGCATATCCTGGTTTCCATTTCTCTGTCCCAGCCATTGAATCCACATATGTAAACACTTTACCTCTCATTTACATCCCCAGATCTTAAACGTCAGCTTATTCATTTGTCAAATAATCAGATGATACTAAAACTCAAAGGTCACCTCCAAACATCCTCGGATTTGATTAGTTTATTTAATTATTTTCTTTTCTCCATGTTGGTGTGTGTGGACATATTCACATTCTGCATGTGTGTTTTCCATCTGCATGTTCATATGTCTTTATGTGGACGTCCTAGGCTAATATCAGGAATTACCCTTCATTTTGCCTATGTGCTGCTTTGAATGAGAATGGCGGCTATAGACCACATATTTGAATGTTTGGCTCTCAGTCGTGAACTAGTAAGGAAGGGTTAGGAGGTGTGGCCTTGTTGGAGGAGGTGATCACACCATTCCAGCTGGCTCCTCTGTCTGTTGTTTATCAGATGTGAAGCTCTACAACCCTGTGCCTGCCTGCCTGCCTGTCATCATGCTCCCTGTGGTCTTGGACTCACACTCTGAAACTGTAAGCAAGCCCAATTAAATGATTTCTTTTATAAATTGCCTTTGTCATTGTATCTCTTTATAATGTGGCAGGGAGCATTGTGGTGATATATTTTATATTTAATAAAATTAGCCTGGAATATCAGAGAACAGAATCACCCAGAGTCAAACCATGATGGTCAGAGAGTGGTGACTCATGTTTTTAATCCTCACACAGGGATGACAAACTGGTAACTTACCCCTTTAATCCCAGCATGGGAATGACTCAGTGGTTACCTATGCCTTTAATCCCATCACTCAGGAGACAGAGATCTTTTTGTATTTCTGTGAGTTCAAAACCTAAAATCAAAACAATATGACCTCACACCTTTAATTCTAACTCTACAATTATGATACAGAGTTGAACCTGGCAGTGAAAGTACTGGGCAGAGAAGATGTTTAAGGCAGGCATAGGCAGACATTCAGGCATTCTGTAGAGGCAACCAGCCAGACGGAGGACTCTTGAAGACAGCATGTGGTGATATGTTACATATTTAATAAAACCTGGAATATCAAGAGATCAACCCACAGTCCAAAACTAAGCAGACATAGCTCAGGAAGTTCTTGATCTTTGAGTACAAGGCCAAATAACTGGGCTTCAATGGCACACACCTTTAATCCCAGAAAGCTGGGATTGGTGACCTACTCCTTTAATCCCATAACTCCAGAGAACTCTCATAACACAGAGAACTTTCTGTGTTTCTGTGAGTTCAAGGCTGACTACCAAGCCATGGTTGTAGAAATCCCAGTGAAGTCTAACTGTCTGGCAGGCCTAGATGGGCACCCAGTGAAGTCTCACTGTCTGGCAGACCTAGATGGGCACCCAGTGAAGTCTAACTGTTTGGCAGGCCTAGATGGGCACTGGCCAGGCTTGTTGTTCTTGTTCTTTACATATGCATTCATTATGCACCAAGTGGCTGGCACCTAATAACTCAGTCACAATCCATCCAAGAAAAGGCTGCAGCTCAATGCAAAGGAAACAGGGGTTACTTTGTCCAGCAGTCTCCAATCTATTCCATTGCACCCCATGCTGGCTTCTGGGTGTACCTCTTTCTTGAATTTCTCCACTCTTTTCTGGAAGGAAGGGTGCTGGGTTATGGATGTGGAGGGCTGGCCTAGTTGTACTCACTTCCATGCTTGAGACAAAAGTGGGAAAAGAGGGATTTCAAATGCTTCCCTGGCATGGAATGAGATGTGAGAGATGATGCTGAGCAGCCCTGAGTAAGGAAAACACTTCTGAGTGCCTAGTATAAGATGTCAGTGCAAGGTAGTGATGGAGTCCTGACCTGATTAATAGAAATGTCACCTACCTTATGAAGGAGGTGAGTTTTCATTCTACTTCTAACGGCTGAGGTTATATGTTATTCTGCCCTCTGCCACCCATTCCTCCCCTAAATGAAATGCTTAATTTGCTTTTGGAGAGTCGCCTGGCCTTCCTTGGGAGATCCTGTGTGCCTTGGTTCCCATCACAAGTACAATCTTGTCTGGTCTTAGTTTTTTCTCCTTTTACTGACCCTGCCTTTACTTTGTGGTTGCATGATTTTCCTATTCCTGCATAATAAATTAACCCACAGCTTCACAGCTAACGAGAACACATATGTACTGTCATACATGCAGTTTTGTGGGGAATTAGACAAAGCTTATCTGGGCTCTCTGGCTTAGAGTGTCTCATCAGATTCCTGCCCAGCTAATAGTCATCCCAAGTGTTACTTGGAACAAGATTTGTGCCCAAGCTCCCTCCTGTGGTTGCCGGCAGTACTTCATTCTTACTGGTTGTGCTGAGGTCCAGGATTTATATAGTTTCCTCCCTGATCTATAGAGTGAGTTCAAGGCAATGTAGTGAGATTCTGTACCAAAATAAAAAAAGTAAACTAAGTAAATAAATGTAAGTATGATAGGGGCCGAGGCTGATTATATAGCCTTATGGTAGGGTTAGGGTTAGGGTTAGAGTTAGGATTAGGGTTCTTTAGAGTTATCTCTGTTACTGTTAAGCAAACCAGAACATCTCTTTTACTTTGGGAAAAACATCTATTCTACCTGGAAGAATATCTATTTTACTTGGGAGAATGTCTAATCTACTTGGGAGAACATTGTGCTGGCTCAGTGGTTGGTTTCTCAGTCAGTTACCACGGGAGCCTTTAGCTAGAGGCCTAGAGGCTCAAGCCAGGGTCTTGGTCCCTGACACTCCCCCACTCCCAAAATAAAACAAAATTTGAGAAAGGGAGGGAACAGAGGGAGAATCTTGTCATGGAAGCTGCAGTATAACACAGTGAGTCACATGGTAAACCCCTTTATCCACATATTTTTATGTGCAGGCCTCTACCCCAAAGAATCACTAGTCTGTTTCAAGGCCCCTGACCTCTGCTGGGCTCTCCACAGGGACCCTTCCTGGTCATTCAGTTGCTGCCCTGTGTCCTGAAGATCCTGCAGCCCTGAGTCTGCAGGACTGACACATCCCCTACACCATGCTCCAGCAGGTCACAGATGGGGTGGATGTTGGGAGGAGACAACACAGAACTCTGTTCTGGGCCTGGGTAGTTGCAGGGTTGGTCAGCTAGCCAGCTCTCTGGTGTTCTCCACCAGGGTGAGCTCTCCAGCATTGCCCTGGCTAGTTCACCCCTTGCAGAGATGGGGAAAGGGACAGGGCCATTTCTCCTGCTTTGACATCCTCAGGGTCTGTTCTCCCTTACCTACAGCTTCAGGCCAGCTCTACTGTGCTGCCCAGGTGAGGTGCAGGGGCCACTCTTCCAAATGCTCCAGCTGATGAGGGGCAGGGCAGTTCTCCCACCTGCCTCAGGCATTGATGGGAAGAGGGATCATCTCTTCTCTGCTAATGCTGCCTGTGACAGATAAGTAATGAACCTCGGGGCTGGCTGACTTGTCTAATGTTTTAAAATGAAAGGATTTCTCCCCACTACTGTGCTTTCATTGGTGGTGTTGGGGGGGGCAGGGGTGGGGATGACATGTCCTTCTGTGGCTTGCAATCATATAATGCTAGATGTATGCAGTTGAGATCATATATACTAATATCTTTTAAAAAATTTTTTCTAGTATTAATGGACCAGTGCATGCTGTACTACCTGTTTCTTTGGGTCGTTGTTTCATCAGATTTCTCTGTCCCATGGATTTAGCCAGAATTGCACACAGCCCAATGAGCTCCAGTAGAGAATCTTCAAGTGGCATACAACAAAATGTGATTTTTATGTGTCATTGTCAACTAAAAATATTTTCAACTAAAAATAGCATGTTAAATAACTTTAATGCTTTCCATTTATTAATTTGTTTTTTGCTAAAATAAATTTTAGTCATTAAAGTAGTGGTAAGAAAACATTTTTCTTTACAATAAAATGCACAAATATTTAAAAAATAAAATAAAAGATAAGAATATACCATTGCTAATCAATGCCAGCCAAATAAAGTCTTGGATTTTTTAAATAATCTATTTTTATTTTATGTGAACTGATGTTTGCATGTATAACTGTGTAAGGGTGTCAGATCTTGGAATTACAGACAGTTGTTAGCTGCCATGTGGATGTGGGAATTGAACTCCGTTCCTCTGGGAAGAATAATCAGTGCTCTTAACCGCTGAGCCATCTCTCCAGCCAAATAAAGTCTTGGATTCTGAAGCATCATTTCTTACTAGCTACAGAGTGGCACATGCCTGTGATCCCAATACTTGAGAAGTATCAGCAAGAAGACCACAAGTTCTAGGTTATCTCCAGCTACATAGCAAGTTCAAGGTAATCCTGAAAAAAA
This sequence comes from Sigmodon hispidus, assembly GCA_004025045.1. NCBI lineage: Eukaryota > Metazoa > Chordata > Mammalia > Rodentia > Cricetidae > Sigmodon > Sigmodon hispidus. The sequence goes on along the minus strand of PVIH01004920.1, from coordinate 69,633 downwards.
AAAAAAAAAAAAAAAGCTTCTTTGTGTGTAGGACATTGTGGTACACACCTGTGATCTTAGCACTCAGGAGGTTGATGCAAGAGAATCTCAAATTCAAGGCCAGTTGGGTTAGAATACATATTGAAACATTGTCTCAAAAGAAAACAAGTCAGAAGTCAGTCTGTTGTCATCTGCCAAATTATGGAAGTGGCACTCTATACCCTTTGTAATATTTTATTCATAAGAGAGTCATTGGGCTTACCCTCCACAGGGGCTTCTCAAAAGAACTGGGTGTGCTAGGGATCACTGGGGCTGTTTTCAGAGTCTGGCTATCACGAGGCTGTGTCTAGAATACTCTTCTCACTTGTCCACCTGTTGGGTCTCAGTCTAAGTGCCATATCCTGCTGCTGCTGGTGGCACATACTTGTAAACCCAGCACTAGGGGAGCTGAGGCAGGAGAATTGTGAGAGTAACTAATCCTGGGCTACTCACAGGACCCTGTCTCCAAAAACAAAACAAATAAATTGGCTCAGGTGGCTCATCCCTGTTATCTGAGCACTGAGGGAGTGGATGTAGGAGACAGAAGTCCAAAGTCATCTTAGGCTACATAGTGAGTTTGAGGTCAGCCTGGTGTACACAAGACAGTCTCAGAGCAAACAAAAAGAAAATCCTCAAATAAACTTGATCAACCCATCAATAAATCAATAAAAGCCATTCCTCCAGAAGCTTTCCTATACTCCAAAGTTTTCTGAGTTTCCCTGTTTCTAGCCAGTGTATCCCTTCTCTGTACCACTTTATACAATCACAGCCACTGATTATACCACAGGTAATGTGTAATCCACACCTCAAGCTTGGTACTCAGTGCTATACCTTGTTCTTACTATTATCCCCTTTTTTAAAATTTATTTTTATTTTTTTTTCCAGACAGGGTTTCTCTGTGTAGTCTTAGCTGTCCTAGAACTTGTTCTGTAGACCAGGTTGGCCTTAAACTCAGAAATCCACCTGCTTCTGCCTCCTGAGTGCTGAGATTAAAGGTGTGCACCATCACTACCAGGCCATTTTATTCTTTACCTTTGGGAATTTTTGGGGGGGGTTGTTTTTTTGAGACAGAGTTTTACTGCATATCCCTAGTTGACCTAGGATTCACAACGAACATGTACCTTTTCTTCTCCAGTACCAGAATTAAATGTATGGACCACCACACCTGGTAGGATTTTTAAAAATATTTTTTATTAGATAGGCAGAGGTGGTATATGGCTTTAATCTCAGTACTCGGGAGACAGAGGCAGACTGATCTCTGTGAGTTAAAGGCCAGCCTGATCTACAAAGTGAGTTACAGAACAGTGAGGACCATTACATAGAGAAACTTTCTCTCAAAAAATTATTAGTTTTCTTTATTTTTGATGACCTATATTGTTTTTATTTTATTATGTATATGTGTGTGTCTCCGAGGGTGTGCATGTGAATAGAGATGCCTTCTGAGGCCAGAGGTGTCTAACCCCCCTGGAACTGTTCCAGGCAACATGGGCACTTGGAATGAACTTGAATCCTCTACAAGAGGAGAAAATGTCCCCAATTGTTGAGTCACCCTCCAACTCCAGCATTTTTATTTTTAATTATATGTGTGCATGTGTTTCTGCTGTTGGGGTGTGTGTAGACGGATGCAGGTGGTTCCAGAGCCCTAAGAGTACATCAAATCCCCTGGAGCTGTAGTTACGGGTTGCTGTTCACCACCTAATGTGGGTGCTGGTCACCAGACTCATGTCCTCTGCAAGAGTAGCTGTTAGGACTACCAACATGTGTCACCATCTCCCTTCTTAAAGTCATCAGAGCTGGGGGCCCCTCCCTCAGCCTCAGATTCCTCGTGTCAACCAAGGCATGCCTTTATAATCCTTGGTCTGAAAATGCCTCCAGCTCCAGAGGCTCTCAAGGTTACAACCCATTCAGAATGTTTTTGAGATGCCTTTACCCTACCCACCAGGACAGGAACCCTGGGAAGGACACAGCTGCTGTTTGTTTGTTTTTTCTAGCACAAGTCATGGTGATGTTTAGGCATCCATAAATACTTTGTGATACAATGGTTTGGAGGCCTGGGTTGAGATGGTAGAGTCCATGGATATTGAAGTCACCTGTACTTGCTTAAATACCCTTGGAAGTTCAGAGAGGATCATTCTCTAAACCCCTGAAGGATGGAATACAGGAAATGTCACTGGACAAAGTTGAATGACACATACTGTCCAGTTTCAAAGTTATCCAAAAGCCACAGTGGTCAAGGCTTGAGCTGGGAGGTCTAGTAGGCTTTCGTGGACTGCTGACCTCCAGATCATGACATCATGACACGGAGACTTATTAATTATAAATGATCGGCCTCAGTTTACCCTTGTTTCTAGCTAGTTTTTTTTAACGAACCCATTTCTACTAATTATGTGCTGCCCCAAGGCTCTTCTACCTCTTCTAGTACTGTTCATCCTGCTTTCCTGATCCCACTGCCTAGCTATTGGGCTGTTCAGTTTTTTATCAGGCCAATCAGGTGTCTTAGGCAGGCAAGGTAAAAATAGCAACACATCTTTACAGAGTTAAACAAACATTCTATTTAACAACAGAAAGGAGAGGGGCTGTAATCTTGGGTTAAAAGCCAGCTTGGGCTACATAGCAAGACACTTTCTCAAAACACCAAAACTTGAACAAATGAACAACAACAAAAACCCAAACCCATCCCTCTCCCCAAACCAATACAAAAGTAACTGTTGATCCTGTTCTCCTTCCCTTCAGTTCCCACCCCTTCTTCAGGACAAATACTCCTGGATCAGAGGGTCCCATGAGAGCTCGTTCAGCTCTAGCTTCTCCAGGGGAAAGAGTAAAGTTTCCCTGAGGCCCTTAGCTTCCCAGCATACCCTTCTTCTTTAGCTTTAATTTACAGATATTCCATTCCTTTATTTTCAATTGCCTCAGGGTTTGGTCCAAATTTAACAAATAGAGGTGTCTCTTTTATACTACACTTCCCCCCCCCAAAGAAATTTGAAACAACTAAAGTATGTAGTATTGATGCCAGGATCAGCATGTAGATCAATGAAACAGATCTGAATCTGAAAGGGAATCTGAAATGGTCACCTGCCTGTAAATGTACTAAATGCCACTGTATATTTAAACATGAGAAATTTTATGTTAATGTAAAGAGAGAAATGGCTAAAACTTTCTTTTTTTTTATTTTATGTGAATTGGTGTTTTGCCTGCATGTAAGGGTGTCAGGTCTTGGAATTAGATAGTTGTTAGCTGCCATGTGGATACTGGAATTGAACTCAGGTCCTCTGGAAGAACAGTCAGAGCTCTTAACCGCTGAGCCATCTCTCCAACCCTCTCCTTTTTTTATTTTATTTATTTTGGGGGGATAAAACTTTCAAATAGACATGTCACCAAAGAAAGCCTATAAATGACTAGTAAGCATGCAAAAAGATGACAGTGTAAATCGAAACAACAGTGATGGCCAAGCATGGTGGCGCACACCTGTGATCCCAGCATGAGAGGCAGAAAGATTGCCATGAATTTTGAGAGACCAACCAGGGCTAAATAGCAAAAGCTCCAGCTACAATAAAACACACAAAAGAGCAAGACAGATAGCAGCAATAAGAACCACAAAACACCTGTGAGGGCTGAGGATATAGTCAATGGCAGAGCACTCACCTAACTTGCCTATGTGGGTCTACATCATAATAAAAAGCAAGGGAAATAAAATAAATAAAACTGCAACGATACTGCTTTATACTTACTAAATTGGGTATAGTATTAAACAAAGCAAAACAAATGTTGGTGAGAATAGAGAGACACTGGAAGCTATCCATTGCTGATAGAAATGGTTCAGTCATTTTGGAAAGCAATTTGGGAGTGTCTCCAAAAGTTAAAATAGCTAGGCATGTAGCTTTGTAGGAGTGTGTTTGTTTGGTTTGCATGAGGGCCTGAGTTCAATCCTACATCATCAAAATAAACAAAAAGTTAAGCATAGAGTTAAGTATAGGCAAGCAATCCCACTCTAGATATCTATCCAAGAGGAATCAAATTGACACATAAACAAACAAACAAACAAATAAATGGATGGCTCTGGCACAAGTACTGTAGCCATTTGTGAACACAGCCCTCATTCAAAATCTCAAGAATGGAAGCAGCTCAAATTATTAGTGAACAGATAAAGGATACGTAGCATATTCAAATATCACTCAGCCGTTTTTACAGAAGAACAAACTGCTAACACACACAACAGCACAGGGATTCCTGGTCACTTGGTGCGTGGGCAGAACTGGAGTCCAAGGGAGCTCAGGGAGCTTTGCAATGGTGGATATTCTGAAACTGGAAAGCAAGGATGGCTGCTGAACTCCTAAAGCTGCTACTAGTATAAAACACGTGGATTTTATGGCATATAAATTAAAATACGTGGCTTAAAATGGCTTTGGGAGGCAGAAACTTTGAAAACTTCCCCAAGCCAAATCTGGGATGAAGCTATGCTTGTTCAAACATGTCCAGGTCAGCTTGATATACCCATGATGGGCTGGGCCCTCCTCCATCAGTCAATTTCAGTACTAGGGAGGTTGAGGTAGGAGCATCTCAAGTTCAAGGCCAGTCTGGACTACATAGTGAGTTCCAGACCATCTACAAGTACAAAGCAAGACCTTGCTCTCACAAATATAGTGCAAACATGTAGGATGTCATTAGTTCACCCACTAAGTTAGTGAAAACACAGAAGCTAACACCTAGGGTTGACAGCAGTGGACACCCCTGAAGAAGGTAGATGACAGTGGGCGGCCTCTGTAGGGACTGACTGTGTGGCTTCTTATACTGTAGCCATCTTACATCTCAGCATGGGGCTTGGGGGCTCCGCACAGGTCCTTAAGAGTTACAGTTTGCTTACAGGGAAAAAATGGAGCCACCTAACTTCCAATCTGCTTAGATTTTGATTTCTTTGTGGTCTTAGTTGGGGCTTTTATTGCAGTGAGGAAGCACCATGACCAAAGCAAGTTGGGGAGGGAAGGGCTTATTTGGCTCACATTTTCACATCACTGTTCATTATTGAAGGAAACCAGGACAGGAACTCAGACAGGTAAGGAACATGAAGGCAGCAGCTGATGCAGAGGCCATGGAGGGGTGCTGCTTTACTGGCTTGCTCAGCTTGTTTTCTTACAGAACAGTGGTTCTCAGCCTGAAGGTCTTGACCCCTTTGGGGTTGAATGATTCTTTCACAGGGTTGCCTAAGACCACCAGAAAACACAAATATTTATATAATTCATAACCATAGCAAGATACAAGTTATGGTTGGGGGTCACCACAACATGAGGAACTGTATTAAGGTGTCCCAGCATTAGGAAGACTGAGAACCACTGTTATAGAACCTAGGACCACCCATGATGGGCTGGGCCCTCCTCCATCAGTCACTAGCTAATGCCCTTCAGGCTTGAGTGCATTTTCTTAACTGGCATTTCCTCCTCTCGGATGACTCAGGTATATCAAGCTGACCTAGAACCAGCACAGTTCTTGGGATCAAATTCATTTCCCTGTGCATGTTAGTAAGCACTCTGCCCAGTATGGGGAGCTAAGTGGTCCCTAATATCCAGTCTGTAGAACCGTCTTTTTTTTTTTTTTTAGTTTTTTTCTTTTTTTTCCTAACAGGGAATATAAAAATCTGATTTTTTTTCAAAAATAAGGTTTTATTATGTAGCCTTGGTTGCCCTGTGGACACAAGCTGTCCTTAGACTTTTAACAATCCTGTGTCTTCGAGTGCTGACATTACAGTCATATGCTACCATGCCTTGATCTTATTTGAGTGATTGAGAGAAAAAACAAAGATAAGTTGTAGTGATCACTTGCATATTTAAAAATTAAACAAGTGAGGTGTGGTGGTACATGGAATTACAGCATACAAATGGCTGAGGCAGGAGAATTGAGCATTTGAAGCCAAGCTGAGCTACAGAGCGTGTTCCAAATTAGCCAAAAAAAAAAAAAAAAAAAAAAAAAAAAATGAAGCCTAATCTTCTCAAGTCTCCAGGAAGATTCAGTTTATTTCCTGTTCATACATATCTTTATGCAAGTATATATAAATATGGTGGATTTTATTTTTCATTTTACATAGTTTGTTTCACATATACTGATCTGCAGTTTATTTTTTCAACTTATAAACTGAGCTTATGGTTCATTATTAACTGATGTTTAATCTTGATTGTCAACTTGACAGGATGTAGAAACACCCAGGAGACAAACTTCTGGGCATGTCTGTGAGGAAGTTTCTGAATTAGGTTTATAGAGGTATGGAAGCTATAACTATGGGCAGCACCATCCCAGGGGCTATGGTCCAGACTGAAGGAAAAGGAGCGTGAACTGAGTGCACCAGCATCCATCTCTCTCTGCTTCTGAGTGAGGATGTAGTGTAACCAGCTGCTTCTCCCTGTTGCCATGGTGTTCTTGCAGCTATGTGCCCTGTCCTCACTGTGAGCCAAAATAAAGCCTGCCTTCCTGAAGTTGTCTTTGCACAGGGGTGAGGAAACTAATTCCAAGAGGTTAAGGCAGGAGGATTGCAACTCTATAGCTAGCCTGAGCTGCAGAATGAGAGGAGGGGGAGAGAAAAAGAGGAGGGAGAGAGGGAGGGAGGGAGGGAGGGAGGGAGTGAGGGAGGGAGGGAGGGAGAGGGGAAGGAGGAAAAGAGGAAGAGGGGAAGAGAAAGGAAGAGATTCTATTTTTGATTCTTTGGTGTATTTACCCAGAGGTGGAATTGCTGTATCATATAATTCTATTTTTAAATTTTGGGGAACTGTTTTCCATAGCAGCTATCCAAGTTTTTATTCCCACCAGCATAATGCAAGGATCATAATTTCTCCATGCTGTGGTCAATACTGTTCTATTTTACTTTTGTGGGTTTTCTGATAGAAATGTTTGTTTTATGTGTATGGATATTTGGCCTACCTTAAGTCTGTGTACCTCGTGTGTGTCTGAGAGGCCAGAAGATAGCATCAGATCCCCTGGGATTGAGGAGTTATAGACAGTTGTGATTGACTATGTGGATGCTAAGATTCAAACTCAGGTCTTCTGTAGGAGCAGCCAGTGCTCTTACCTGCTCAACCATCTCTCCATATAGAACTCATATAGAAAGCTGGTGTGGTGCTGTGTGCTTGTAATTCCAGCACTGAGGACATAGAGAAGGGCAGGTCTGTGGGGCTGGCCAGACAGCCTAGCTGAACAGGAAAGCCTCAAGTTCCAGTGAGAGAACAATGTGGGAGGGCAGCTGAGGATGACATGTCCAGCTTCCACATGCATATGCTCACCTACCCACACACACACCCCTACACACATACCCCCTACACACACACACACACACACACACACACATAAACACACATACCTACACACACACACCTACACACACACACCTACACACACACACACCCCCACACACACGCACACACACCCACACACACACACACCTACACACATAAACACACACACACCTACACACACACCCACACACACACACTCACACGCACACACACACCCACACACATAAACACACACACACCTACACACACACACCTACACACATAAACACACACACACCTACACACACACACAATTTAATTTTTGAGGCATAGTCTTACTGCATAATCTAGACTGGCCTTGAACTTCTAAAACTCCTACTTCAGCTTCCAAACATGGATATGTGCCACCATACATCATAATCTTTTCTTTCTTTTTAAATGTGGCTATACCCCAAAGTGAAAAACTCTCCTGTTTTCCATCTCCCAGTTCTTTTTCTAGCTTTTGATGGCAGGTACCTCTCTGTGTTTATATAGATTGAGATTTGGTGGGGTTTTTTTGTGATACACAAAGGATGGCCAATTGTTCTAACAAACTTCCCTAATTAGTGAGTGTCTCTTCCCCTACTGATTTTCTTGAACTTCTGACTGCACAGGGGTCTGGTTTTGGATTCTAATTTATTTGTGTGTGTGTGTGTGTGTGTGTGTGTGTGTGTGTGTGTGTATGTATGTGCACATGCTTGGTGATTATACACAGGTTAGAGGACAAGTCTTGGAAGATGATTCTCTCTTTCTGTCATGTGGGTTCTGGGAACTGAAGTCAGGTCCCGTTATTCACTGAGCCACCAGCAGGCCCAGGGGTCTGCTTTTAGGCATTTTGTGTTTGGCTGACCTAGTCTAGAGCCAATACTATCTCTTCCCAGAGCTTTGGAACCGGAAGACAGCTGGTTGAAGAGAGCATGTAGCTGCTCCTTTTGAAAGCTGACCCAGCTCGCTGTTCTTTAAATGCAGCCTATTAGGGGAAAAAAGAAAAAAGAAAAAGAAAGTTGTGGTGAGCTCTTGAATGGAATGTTGGAGGAAAACTGAAGTGTTTACAGCCATGTATTCCCTTACAGGGCAGCTTCAGCCACCTCACTGTCTCTTTCTCCAGTTTCAGGCAGCCCAGGTGGGGCCGAGAGTTCCCTTTCATTAAGGACTGGTCATCTTAGGATGCAAGCTCTTATTACCACAGATTTCCTTGAAAAGGGGTGGGGGTATAGACAAATAGCCCAACCAAATGAGGTTTGAACAGGGACCAGCAGTCTGTGTTGGGGAGACAGGCTGGCTATTCAGCGAGGAGACCTTGGAAACACAGTTGACGATCTGCCAAGATGTAGTCCAGGGCCACCCTGGATTCTCCCTAATGTCTGAAAGCTGGCAGTTTTGTAAGAGCAGCTAGAAAATTCCAGAAGTCACAAGTGTTTGGGGCTAGAGGCTTGTTTTAATTCCCTGTAGCCATGACATACAGATGATGAAGTGAGGTTTTAGGGGTAAAGAGATAAACGTCCATGGGTGTGTGCGTGTGCGTGTGCGTGTGCGTGTGCGTGTGCGTGTGTGTGTGTGTGTGTGTGTGTGTGTGTGTGTGAAGTGTACTGTCTCTCCAGGGCTCTGTCTTCCAGATGGAAGCCTAAATTTCAGGCTTCCACTTTTTTGCTGGATGGGTTCAATGGAGTGGGATCCCCCACCCTTCCACATCCTTCCCACTTGAAAAAAGAGACCAGTCTTTGGTTCGTGCTGTACATGGGATTTATTCACATTCCCGAGCAAGCAGCCGGGGAAGGGACAATAGTCATGCCCCACCATGGATACCCAGCACTATTTCCAGGGACTGTGGGGGAGACTCGGTCCTCACTGGCAGCAGCTGCATTTCTCGGCCTCTGCCTTGGCCCCCTCTTCACCTTTGCACACACAGTCCTTGGCACACTTCTCACATCCTGCCGGGCAGCAGGAGCAGCAGCCTGTAAATAAAATGGGGTGCGGAGGGGGAGTGTGTGTGCCCAGTTGATGCCGTTATCTATCTTCATCAAAGGGGAGGAAAAAGGAGTATGGAAGCTGAGCTTCAGGCTTTGGCCAGGCCTATGAGCTCTGACAGCATCTGTGGTGCTGCAGTTTCTTCTGGGCTTCTATAGAATCCCAGCGTCTTGGGCAGGTGCTAGGGAACCCCCTGGGAATGCTGGGCTCAGCCCTGGGCTGAGGGAGAGTTAGATTGTTAGGAGAAGGCATGCCAATGTGGAAGGTATTGAGAGGGGCTTGCCCCATAAGGCTGGAGGATCAGGGATGAAGTCAGGAAAATCCATGGGATCCATGCCTAGTCACCCCCAAGACAAGGGAACTCGCTCCCACCTCTACCCCTCCCCCAAGCATAGCCCATTGCTGTGAGCTGGAGAGAGCAAATTGAGGATACCCACAAGGCCTGGGAGGGTCCAAGGAACTGCAACTCTAGAGCTGACCCCCAGTCTTTCTTGGGGCTCCGGGGCCACCGGAAAAATTGAAGAGCGGGGTTCAAGCAGGGGCTTAGCTCTCAAGTCAGCTACCTTTTGCTATCTTCCAGAAATTCATCAAAATATTCCCTCCCATACACTGGGGCCTATTGTGTTAACATTCGGTTGACACAGCCTCTGTATCTGAAGGTCCTGCTTTGCTACATAGTGTCTGAGGGGTGGGGAGGACGCCGCGGGGTTAGTGTGGGCAAAGGAGGGGTGCACTCACTCTTCTTGCAGCTGGTGCATTTGCAACCCTTGCACTTGCATTTGTCCGAGCAGGTGCAGGAACCACCTAAGAGGGCACACGAAGGGTTAAAGTAGGAAAACCTGGCGTCTCCAGGCCTAAAAGTAGATGGGTAGCCAACTCCATTTATCCCCATCACAGGGTTAAAGATGGGAAACAAGGGGCTCCTCCCCCAAATGGCCTTGCCTGAAGACACAGGAGTGGAGTTATTTGCCAGAAAAGGGTCAAGTGCTGCAGAAGCGGGAGGGGGCTTACCGGTAGGACAGGGGCAGGTCTGAGGGTCCATATCCAGGCCAGCAGCCGAGAGAGATTTTAGCTTGGCTCCTCCGGGCAAATGGACGCTCTGTAGCTAGGACAGCAGGTGACAAGGCTTTTATAGCCCCGGGCGGGGGCGCGCAAGCAGCGGCTTTGCTGCGTCCGCCTCTGCTGTCGCTCAGCGCCTGCTCTGTGTGAGTGTGCACTGCGGCAGCTGTCCCCCGAGCCCCCATCAGGTGTAGACCAAAGTAGCCCACCGTGCCCGCTGTCCACTCCCCGCTGCCACCGCCGCTGCAGCCATCTTCCTGAGGGTGCCTGCAAGTACCATCTTTGCAAAATTCGTTTTGCCCTTTTCCATCTCTTCCCCGTCCCCTAGAATTCTCCATCAGTTTGGTCCAAATGGGATGCTGAGCCGAGAGCAGAAAGCAATCTTTCTTAGTGTGCCTTGGCAGTAAAGGAGCTCCCCAAATCCCCAAAAGTGCATGGAAAGTGGAGGTCTGCAGCTTCGTGGGAAGACACGTGGCCTCTCCAGACATAGAATTTCCTAAAAAATCCTTCCACAGGACCCTGAACACTTCCTTAGCCCAGACTAACTTTCCAAAGATCAGGGACCTCCGCTTCTCTTTGGATGTGGTTGGACACTGCTTCTCTTTGCTGTTGACACAGGGCCTTAGCCCAGTCTAAGGAACTTGTTATGCAGCTTACTTAAACTAGTATGTCTTCTGCATTGGCCTTCCAAGATCTGGGACCGAAGGCATTCACAACCAACTCTGCATTTAGTTTTTTTTTTTTTTTTTTGTTGGGGGGGTTATTGTGTAGGAAGATCTTGAATGTTTAATTTATCATAGCCCATACTGGCCACCTTGAACTTGGTATTCTCCTGCCTCAGGCTCTTGAGTGCTGGGATAATGAGCATGCAATAACACAGGCCTCAGATGACAGGTGTGTGTGTGTGTGTGTGTGTTACCTAGCCCAGCTCTAATTGTCCATCAGACAAAACCAAGCCTCTATTCCAAATCTGACCCAGACAGTGACCTTCAAATAGCTTGGCCAAGGTCAGGTGTGTGTTAGACTATTTGCCTGTTCAATGCACACGTATGAGACATTGGTGCTCACTATCACTTTTGGCCTTACTTCCTAGAGATAGAGTCTCTCACTGGACTGGAAGCTTGCCAGTTCAGATAGCTGGCAGGCTGGGAAGTCCCCAGATCCACCTGTCTTTGCCCCCGCAGTGCTGAGGTCATAAGCACAGGCCATCATGCCTGACTGTGACTCGGGTGCCAGAGATTCAAGCTCAGGTCCTCAGGCTCGCATAGAAAGTACATTTACCAAGTGGGCTGATTCCCAGCCGTCTAGGGTCTTCTTTTGTAGGACCAATGTATGCTGGTCCTTGAGTGTAAGTTTCAATGGAGTTAAAAGAAGAAAGAAAAGATAAAGGAGGAGAGGATGAGAAGAGATGGTGTCTATTCCTAAGCTACTGAACTTGAACCTGGGACTTGTTCTCAGGGTGCTGAGTTCAGATCTCAGGCCCAGCAACTCCAGCACTGAGTGTGCTCTGGCCTCACACTTTTTTGCCCCAGGCCTTGGACCCCCAGGGCTTTTACAGCAGTGGAGGGGGGAGGAGTGGGGGGTAAGGGGGTGGGGGTGGGGGAGTCCTCTCTCCACACTTTTTTAGTCCTTTTGGGTTTTCTGGATACTGAGCTCCTGAGAAGGGATGACAATCTTCCTCTTCTTTTAAGACAGGATCTCCCTCTGTGCACTATGCAGCACCTGCTAAACTTGCAGGACTCCTGTGCCAGCCTCCCTGGGGCTGGAATTGCAGGTATGCACCTCCAGGCCTGGCTCTGCTTCAGGTTTCACTTTGATACACCAAAATTCACTGTCAGCCTTTAATTTTCTTTTTCTATGTCAGGGTCTAGTTTCTAGGTTCACTCCTCTGTCACGGGCTGGCCTGTAAATTGGGATCCTCCGGACTCAGCTTCCAGGGTGCTGGGATTATGTGCAATTACGTCTATTGTATTAGCATTAGTTCCCTAAGTGTCTTTCTGTCTGGGAAGCACTTGTGTGGCCATGCACCTGGAGGCCAGAGATGAGCAGACAGCAGATGTCTTCCTCTCATTTGCTCTGTCTTATTTTTGAGAAAAGGCCTCTCACTGAACCTGGGGCTGGTTGATTCCAGCAAGCCTTGCTAGCTGACAAGCCTCAGGGTCCTCCTGTCTCTACCTCCTCAATGCTAAAATGACAGGGAGCTTCTGTCACCTATAGCTTTTGAACACAGATCCTTATGTTTGTGTGAGAAACACTTTACAGAGCCATCGTCCAAGCCCTGCGAAGCTTCTTTTGAATTCTTTATTTTGGGCCGTGTTTTACAGTGCTAGGAATTATACCCAGGGTTTCATATCAAGTGAACACCACTGAACTATACCCCCAGTCCCAGCCTATTTAGGATTAGAACACACATCTCAATCCCCAATAATTCTAACTCCCTGTCTTGTGTTATATTTCCTTTCTTCATAGCACTTACCACCTTCTAACAAATATATTGCTCACTTGTATATAATGTTGCAAGTTCTCTGTTCCCCCTGACCTCCAAAATAAGCAAGTAAGAGCAGCCATCTCTGTTTCTGTCCACTAATATGCCAAATTAAGTTTCTATCCACTGTGTACACCTGTGCCTGGTACATAATCCCATCCAGAACACAGTTAATGGATGAAACCTTGCTGACTGGGTTCTTTTGTCCTGGGACTTTACCACTCACTAGATATACTGGTGGCTTGTGTTGCTCAGTGGAAAGGGAAATAATATTCATCATAGATTCCTCAGGAATAAATAGGTGACACATGGAAAATACTCAGAACGAAGTCCCAGCTGGCTATGACCACTTCTAAATGAATATGTCCTATGTGACCCCTGCTTCACAGTGAGTCTAAGCTCTGCATTTCTGGAATGGGGATCTGTAGGCATAAGCTTGTGTGTCACTGGGCTCACCCACAGCAGGCTTCACTCCAGGCCCTCCCAGTAACCCCGGGTAAGGGAGTTTATGAAGATCTACCTTTTTAGGTAGATTGATTTTAACAAGCAGGGACAGGCAGGCTGAGGTGTGGAGAACAGTCAGGGTCACACCTACCAAGAGATGGAAAATTCCCAGATGATCTCACAAATACACAAGGAGCCAGGTGACTCCCACACTCTGATCGAAGTTGATCCATGCTGGATTAACATTTCTTTATTCTCAGAGCTTTTCAGTTCACTGTCCTGGGAACGAGCAGTTGGCCAGGGTTTCAGGAACCTCAGTCAACAATGTTCATACAAAGGAATGCTTGCACATCTGTCTATCTGCAGATGAAGTCTTTTCCCAGAGTGACCTACAGTGCTATCAGTGAACAGTGGCTAACGACTGTCTGAGAGGCAGAGGGGGCTGCGTGAGGTCTGCTGACAAGAAACCTTGTGGGTTCCAGCTCTAGCTAGGTAGTTTTGTGAATTCAGGAAGCTCAGCCTGGTTTGGTCACAAGTTTTCTCATGGATTTACCAAATGACTGCTAATGGATTGCACAATTCTGGGGAATCTTCCACTGTGGGAGCTTACTGTATGCCAGGTACTCTGCCGTATGCCATGTGGAGCTAAGCATGATACATATTTCATGACTACTTTCAATTCTGTTATTTTGATACATGAGGAAAACGAAGCTGAGAGAAATCAAGTGACTTGTCCTAGAGGCAGATTCAGGACTTGAATCCAGCCCAGTGATCTTCAGCCTGCCCTGATATAATTTTTGGCCATTCATTCTGAATTCTAGTTATCTGGCCTTTTAGCCCACAACCTGGTCATAACACTGTGGTTCCCACAGCAAAGAGCATCAGAACTCATATCCCACTGTGTAATAGGCTCCTCACTCCAAACAGACCTTAGCACCTAGATCTTTTTTTTTTTTTTTCAGGGACCTAGGTTCTAGGACTAGGCCAGTTGTGAGCTGTAATAACTAGGTCCAGAATGGCTAGTCTAGTCATCCTTGCCATTGACTTCTTATCTGCCGCCAGGTGATAGTGATAGTGGTGATATTGTTGATGATAATGATTTGGTTTTCTGAGATGGTCTCTCTATGTAGTCTTGGCTGTCCTGGATCTAGCTATGTAAACCAGGCTGACTTCAAACTCAGGGATCCTCCTATTTCTGCCATCAGGCTGTGATTAAAGGTGTGAGGCACCGTGCTTGGCCTCTCATCAGGTTCTATGCGTATTATATGATGTGATATGATATGAGATATGTGGGGTTTTATCTTTGGGTTGGTAAAGACCTCTCTTCCCCTGTCCTGATGGGGTTGGGGCAGTGATGCTGAATCTCCTGAAGACTCTGTCCTGTAGCAGAAGGAAGGATGAGAGGCAGCATGAATCTTTGCCAAAGTCTCACAACAAGAGAGAAATGATAGAATTAACACACTCTTGACTCTAAATCCCGTTCCGATTTCCTCAAATGACACAACTGTATAAATTAATCCAGAATTCTTTGTTGACTTCTGGACCAATCGTCCAGGTCATGTTAAGGACATTCAGCTCAGAGCTAACTCTTCTTGAATGACTCTCCCACGATGCCCCAGCCCTCCCCACCCCACCCTGCCACACCCTTTAACACACAAAGGCTGGAGGGGCAAGACAGGGGCAAGGGAGGGAACACTGGGAAGTCACAGCACCTATTAGAATCTCCATGGCTCTGCTTGCTTTTTTTGGAATTTGTCTCCATGGCTACCCACCACTTCTGCCAAATGACTCAGTGTCTCCACAGCAATGACATAGGATTCCTCTTAAAAATAGATTTTTAAACTTATTTAAATACTAGGTCAGCTGATAAGTGATTATAATTAAATGTAGGTGCTTCTCTAAGGACAGTAGGCAGGGAAGTGTTGTCTCTACCAGTGTGGATGCCTGGGTGCTGAGTTCCAATGGGCTCCAGGTCAAGTCTTTGCCCTTCTGTGCCCCTTGAGCCCAGTACCTTTGTGTGGTTTCAAAGGCTACAGGAAAGCTGTATGCGGTAGCTACACATTAGCTATCTTAAGAGCCATTTATGGACCTTCTCTCTACCCGATCAAACAGCTTTGTGACCATTAGGTAAATTATTTGGGATGCAAAAGCACTATTTTTTTGTTGTTTTGTTTGTTTGCTTGTTTGTTTTTGTTTTTTTGTTTTTTGAGACATGGTTTTTCTGTGTATCCCTGGCTGTCCTGGAACTAGCTCTGTAGACAAGGCTGGCCTCTAACTCATGGAGATCCATCTGCCTCTGCCTTCCAAGTTTTGGGATTAAAAATATGCACCATCACTTCAAGGCTGGGTCATAGATAAAGTCAGGGTGGATTCTCAAGACCTATGAATTAATGAACTTGCCATGGGAACCTCACCATCTTGCTTTTCCTAATGAGTGACACATTGTAAGTTTTATTTAATGTCCAAAAATTTATGAGCACTGCCTTAATCTAGATTAATGCAAGGTGGTATAATGATGAGTAAGGTGATGTCCATTTTCTCTAAAATTCCAAAGTCTAGGTAAAAAGAGCTATTTCATCAAAAACCAACTTGTAGGAGCTAGGGGTAGTGACATACACCTATAACCCCAGCATTTAGGAGACTGAGGCAGGTGGATTGAGGGTTCAAGACCAGCTTGAGCTATATTTCAGAACCCTATTTCAAAAAACCAAAGCAACAATTTAAAAGGTCATGGTAAGATAAATGCTGCCACTAGTTTACCTAGTGTGGCAATACCAAGGCTTTTTTTTTTTTTTTTCATCAACACTCTTTCCTGTCCCCTCTTATAGTTATTAGCTCCCAAGGCAAGGAGGCAGGCCTTGACCCAGTATCACCTTACTTCAATGGTCCTCAACTGTGGATGACTTTGCCTCATCCCCCAGGGGTGCTGGGTAATGTCTGAGAGCAGCTAAGTGAACAGGGCAACCTCCTGTGCTAATGCATCTTCAAATGTCCTTTGCTTGATTTTAGCTTGAAGCTTTGTGGGGAGAAAGAAGCTGAGCATGTGCATAATGGTTCCCATCTTCTATTTTAGCTCTTAAGATGAATGTGCTCAGAAGTGTTTCTGCCTTCTTAAAAAACAACAGCAATTTTATTTGTGCATATGAGTGCCCTGTCTGCATGTTCCTCTGCTTGACAGAAGAGGGCATTGAATCCCATTATAGATGATTGTGAGTTGCCATGTGGTTGCTGGGGATTGAACTCAGGAGGACCTGAGAAAGAGCAGCCAGTGATCTCAACTGCAGAACCATCTCTCCAGCCTTCTCCCATCTTCATATTAACAGCTCATACATATGCTCCATGCCATTGAGCTAAGCACACTTAAGAATGTCTCCCATTTTTCCTTCTTGAAATGTGACCTTAAACTACCATGCTTAGCAAGTACATCCTAAACTGAGCATGCTCTGGCAGGCTCCTGTCTCTACAGTGCTCTTCCACGTGAACACACACAGGCTCCCTGAACAAAACACCCATACTTCCTTTGTTGGAGAGGGCATTGCCTTGGAAATAAGTCCAGTGCTGTTCTTATGTGCTGTAGGTAACAAACATTCCCATTCTTCGGTTTTCTGGTTATACCATTGGCTTTTCTGTCAATGAAACCTAGTGCATTCAGTTACATCCAGGACCCTTTGTGGCTGTCAGCCTTGGCAACCTTGGTATCATCAGCATCAAGCCTGGGAGACACTGCCTTACTCTAATAGCCCTGCAGTGAGTTGGAGCTCAGACATGGAAAGGCACCAGGGGGTCAGGCATGTGGTGCAAGCTCTACCCCGGAACCATTTTGCAGCTTTGGGATCTATCAAATGTAGGTAGTCATGACTACCCCTACCTCCCTGGCAGGGACCTTTGAGCTGAAACAAGAGAGAGAAAACAGGACTCTGTGGGCCAGTGATGTGCAAAGGCAGATGGACAGTAAGGCTGGGGCTATAGCAGTCAAATGGTCCAGATTCTACTATTTGCCAGGATGATTTCAGTTCCAAGTATTTTGTCATTTCTATTTTTTTTTAAGTAAATTTGAACCAGGTGTAATCAACCTTTGATGCCCACCAATCCCAGACCTTGTGGTCAGCCTCTTGTATGTAGTAATAATTTGTCTCAAAACTCATCTATACTGAACTGGAGAGATGGCCAAGTGGTTAAGAACACCGACTGCTCTTCCAGAAGATCTTGGTTTGATTCCTGGCACCCATGTGGCAGCTCAAAACCATCTGTAACTCTAGTTACACCAAGTGGGAAAGTGATGCCTATACATGAAAACAAAACACCCATCCAATAAACAAACAAACAAACAAATAAATAAATAAAATAATTAAATAAAGAGCCCAAAGTAAATTATTCTTTCAAAAATAAATAGCACTTTGGTCTAGTTCATCTTCTGATATTTTCTTGTTTTGCTTTTTGAGGCAGAGTCTTGTCATGTAGCCCAGGCTGGCCTCCAACTCCCAACTGGCCTGCTTCAGCATCTGCCAATGCTTGTCTGGGATTGCAGGCACATGCATCATACTCAGCCTCATCTAGATACTGCTCCTTTCCTTCTCTTTCTTTGTTGTAAAAAAAAATTGGAGGAAAATTAACAATTACATATATCATCCTTTCAAATATAAAGCAAAAGAAGAAGAAGAAGAAGAAGAAGAAGAAGAAGAAGAAGAAGAAGAAGAAGAAGAAGACCACAGTAATATTGATTTACAAATGGCATTTCCTTTGCTCTGTGTTAGATCATGAAGCCTCTGGAGTAGCCTATAATGGTAATTGCACAACAACAAATTTTATTTTAATGGTGTTATTCCACAACTTATTTACTATCTTCTTTTGGATTTAGAAATTATTATTATTGTGTGTATATGATGTGTGGCACATCATCCCATACATGTGGGCATCAGTGGCTAACTTTTAGGGTCACTTAGGTAAATCCCAGGCATTGAACTCAGGTTGTCAGGCCTGGTAGCAGGTACCTTTGCTCATTAACCCATCTCACTGGCCCTGGGACATATTGGGGGGAGGGGGTCTTTGCTATTTATAAATTTTCACTATTATAAGCCACACTGTGACATACATTCTAGCAACATTTATGTTTATATACTCATGGTTTTTTCCTTAAGATTTAAAATTTCTTAACAGAATTGTCTCAAGAATGTATATACCTTTTTTTTTTTTCCTTTTCAAATGTACTTACTTTTTCTAAAACATACCACTTAAGTAAATTTCAACATAAAATAAATCTGAGCCGGGCAGTGATGGTGCACATCTTTAATCCCAGTGCTCAGGCTCAGGAGGCAGAGGCAAGTGGATCTCTGTGAGTTCAAGGCCAGTCTGGTCTACAGAGTAAGTTCCAGGACAGCCAGGGCTACACAGAGAAACCCTGATAGAAACAAACAAACAAAAACCTGAGAAGTAAAAGTCTGTGATCCAAATACAAACACTGCTGATGCTTTAGATACTTCCTTTGTTCAGTGAACACTGCTGAAAGCCAGTCTGGGGTTCTGCCCACTTGAGAGGCTGAGGCAGGGGAGTCTCCCTGGAGTCCAGGAATTCAAGATTCTGGAAGACAAAGCAAAAGCCATTTCTCCTCCAAACAAAAAAGTGGACTTCGTGGCATGAGCCAAGCACTCAAGAGGTCCAGAGAGATGCTGAGAGTCAGCACTCAGGGTCATTACAAGTTCAAGGCCAGCCCAAACTATCTAATGAGGCCCCATCTAAAAAAGTAGAAAGAGAAAAGGAAGAAAGGAAGAAAGGAAGAAAGGAAGAAGGGTTAGAGGATGAGGGAGGAAGAGAAGGACAGGGAGAGAGAGAGAGAGAGAGAGAGAGAGAGAGAGAGAGAGAGAGAGAGAGAGAGAGAGAGAGAACTGTATAATGAATGTATAACCTGCCTGTTTACAATATGACCATAACTGTTCTTGTGGTTTCTTGTATGTATAAGGGTCCTAACCCTCATATGAACATCATTACAGACTTACGCAGCCAAGTCATTTCCAGTTCTCACTAGTGTGAATTGGTTAGGGTGTGCCTTTTAGTGAGTTAGATTCTTTAAATTTTTTTCATTTTCCCTGCACTTATGGTATATTCTTTAAAATTTTAATATATGTATTTACATGAGAGATAGCATATATGTGTGTGCATTTGTATGTGTTTGTGTGTGCGTGTGTGTGTGTGTCTCTGTGTGTGCATGTGTGTATTCGTGTGTATGTGTCTGTGTGTGTGTGTCTGTGTGTGTGCATGTGTGTGTGTCTGTGTGTGTGCATGTGTGTGTCTGTGTGTGTGCATTTGTGTGTGTGTCTGTGTGTCTGTGTGTGTGCATTTGTGTGTGTGTGTGTCTGTGTGTGCATGTGTGTGTGTCTGTGTGTGTTTGTGTGTGACTCTGTGTGTGTGTGTGCCCCATTTTTGTATGTGAAGGTCAGCAGAGGACAGCTTGCAGAAGATGGTGGTTGTTTTTTTCACCATGTTCATCTAGGAATCAAATTCAGGCCTCTGTGCTGGTGGTGCCTTCTTGCTGGGTCAGTGTTTATAGTCCCTGAAGTTAAACCACAGGATCAAACAGGAGGAATGTTTTATGGTTCTGAAATGTAAACTGCCAAACTATCTTTAAATCTTTATGTGAATCTGGTTGGTTTGCATGTTCTCTTTCTCTCTCTCTCTCTCTCTCTCTCTCTCTCTCTCTCTCTCTCTCTCTCTCTCTGTGTGTGTGTGTGTGTGTGTGTCTAGTGTGTTTGAGGCAGGGTCTCACTTTAGCCCAGGCTGGCCTACAGGTCACTATATATTCAAAAATGGCCTCAAACTCCTGGCACTCTTTCTGACTCAGCCTCATGAGTATTACACTTGTGCTCACCAGCCTAGCTTCCCTTTACAGCTATGGACTTAGATAATCTCCCAGAGAGCTTGTGGCCCTGGTCCGGGTACTCGGTGCCTTCTTGAGCTCTCCTGGATCCTCCTCACTCAGGCCAAGATGCAACAGTGTTTTCAACTTTGCTTGGGAGACTTTTTTGGACTTAGGCTCACAGCTGCCTGTCACCACCTCTGAGAGGCCTTCTTCTCCCTCAGATAGCACAGGAACATATGATATGGCAGCCTCGGAACACAGCACTTTCCTGCTCCAGGGGACCACCATGAGTGAGTTCTCGTGCAGGTCTGGGCCTAGAACCCATGTCCTTGTACATTTGAGGGAAGCGCTCTGCCACTGAGCCACTGTAGAGGAATGTTCTGGTACATTGTAAATATTTGCCCCTCCTACTGGTTAAATAAAAAGCTGACTGGCCAGAAGGCAGACAGGAAGTGTGGGCGGGTCTACCAAACTAAGAAACTACTGGGAACAGGAAGAGCAGAACAGAGACACCAGCAGACACAGAGGAAAGAAGACAACCATGCTGCTCTGAGAAAAGGTACCAAGCCACATGGCTAAACAGACTAATGGAAATAGATTGAGTTAGGATGAAAAAGCTAGCTAGCAATGTCTGAGTTACAGATCAATCAGCATGAAATTGATATAAGCCTTTGTGTGATTATTTGGGGCTATTGGGGCTATACAGCAGTAGGGCTGAGAGTGGGTCTGAAGCTCTGAGCTGGGCCAGAAAGTCCAGGCCAGAAACTTAATATTTCAAAGATCTCTGCTTTTTTTTTTTTTTCTTGACTAGGTTCTGTTTTCCTTTCCCAGAGCTCCAGTGTTACCCCCAGGTCCATATGTAACACGCCTCCTGTTCCATGCCTATCAGTTCTTCTACTCCTGAAGTAAATTCACCGAAATGAGAACTTTCAAGAACTAATGAAATTAGCACTTAATTAAGGAAAAGTTCATCATGAAAATGCAGGCTTTAGAAAAAGAAGTAAAGAAGAGAAACAATGATATTCAGCAACTACAGAAACAGCTAAAAGAGGCTATATTGGCAAAGGCTGTTTACTAAGCAAAGGAGAAACTCAATAGAGAAAACCAGAAAAGGTGCTATCTCCTTGGAAGAAACTATAAAATATGCACATAGGATTAGTGCAAGCAATGCTATGTGTGCACCACTGACTTGGGTTCCAGAACCTGGGAGGCCATACCCTACTGATTTAGAGATGAGAAGTGGATTGCTGGGTAAGATGAACAATCCTTCCGTGAATGGTCATGTCCCAGGGGATTCCCTTGCAGCAGGTAGACTGCCAGATGTCCTTGGTCCTCGGTACCCACAGCAGTCAAATGACATGTCTGTGAACACGCTTCCACCAGATCACAGCAATGACTTAGTGTTGGAGCCTCCCAGCA
Organism: Sigmodon hispidus; assembly: GCA_004025045.1. NCBI lineage: Eukaryota > Metazoa > Chordata > Mammalia > Rodentia > Cricetidae > Sigmodon > Sigmodon hispidus. The sequence continues at coordinate 48,095 of PVIH01004920.1, read as the reverse complement.
CAATAATGAAAACAAAGATTTTCTTCAGATTTCTCCACCAGCTAATCTTGGCTATATTTGAAAGATCCCTTCACTTTTCTATTTCCTGTGGAATGGAGACAACCCCTGTCTTGCAGGGTATGGCATTGGTGAACACTATTTCCACCCAAACCTTAGTGCCTATTTTTGACTAGGCTAGCAGCAGAGAGCCCATTTACTCCTCCCTCCTGAACACCCATCATGGAGACTGACAGAGGACCCAGAGCAGCCTGGCTGGGACGATGTCAACAGAGCAGGGACTTTGGAGTGTTTCTGAAGTGTCAGAATGGGTTGGATCACATTGATACGTATATAGGAAATAAGGGAAGTCTCAGCTCAGAGGGAGCAGCAGACTGTGGAAGAACTCCAGGTGTTTTGCTATGTTTGGACCAGGTGAGGGTCCGGTGGGAGAGCAGAGGAGGAGGGAGAGGCGGAAACTGGAAGGATAATGGATGGACCTTGCTGTAGACCCGCCATGTGGGTGGCACACATAGAGGAATGGTCACTTGCAAATAAAGATGTTAGGCCTTCAGCAGACACCCTGTCAGCACCTCAACCTCAATTTCTGCAGGTTATTTATTTACTTTTGCAATCTTTCCATTGATTTTTGAAGATATTTAGTCCCTGCTACCCATTGTTTTTGTTTTTATACACAGGCACCAATCTCATCAGGAGGGCTTCACACTCATCATGTCTTGAACACCTGAAATCCCTGCCTTTACATACCATCACGCTGGAGACTTGGGACTCAGGATTTTAATTCTGGGGCCCACAAACATGCACATATTTACCAATATGCAAATGTACGTGACTAATGTGATTTGTTTAGCATTGCAAATATTCCTGTGTAACTTCTGCAGTTATCATATACTCATCAACTCAGAACTCAAAGAAGAAATTGGAAATTTGAATTGAAAATGAGAGTATGTGATGTGATAATTGTCCTACTTGCTCTTCTATTGCTCCGATGAAACAGCATGACTAAGGCAATTTTTAGAAGAAAGGGTTTATTTGGGGTTTACATTTTCAGAGGGTTCAAGCCCATAGTTATCTTGGCAGCTGGCAAGCAGGCATGGAGTAGTAGCTGAGAGATCTCATCTTGAGACACAACCACCAGGCAGAGAAAGAGACACTGGGATTGGTGTGAACCACAAAACCTGTCCCCCTGTTACCTCCTCCAAAAAGGCCACACCTCCTAATCCTCCCTCAAACAGTTCCACCAACTGGAGACAAAGCATTCAACTGTATGGGGGGAGGGCATTCTCATCCAAACCACCAAAATAATCAATAACAGACTGGCTTGTGAGAAATAGAAACTGATGCATTAGTTGATTCTCATTCTATTTTTACACTCACATCCTCTCTCTGCACTTTGAAAATTGTCTCTATCTCTCATGCTGGTATTTGAACACTCCATGAACAACTGACACTCACAGATTATGTTTCTGTCTTGAGGACACAGGCCAGTAGATAAAGGAGAGGTTTCCTGGGGCCTGAACAGCATTAGGCAAAAGAGCAAACATTAGGACTGTTTGGTTTCATGGTGCCAAACAAATACCAGCTCCCAAGTGATGGAGGCTGTCCTGTGTTCTGTAATAGATATAAGGTTTGTGGGTTTTGATATGAAAGCTCTCTAAAGCACCATGCCATGCAGGGACCCCTCATGTGGCATTGCCCTCTGTCTTTTCTCCATGCCATCTATAAAGCACAGGCAAGAATTAACCTGAGTCAGGCAGGCCACACTGAGTCCCTCGCAAGCCTTGTAATATGGGAGCCAGCCACTGACAGTCTCAAGCCTCAGTTTTCTCATCTGGAAAGTAGGTGTCACGACAGGATTCTTCTCTAGGGCTGTGTCTTAGTTAAGGTTTCTATTGCTGTGAAGAGACACTGTGACCACAGCAGTTCTTATAAGGAAAACATTTAATTGGGGTGCTGGCTTACAATTCATTATCATCATGGTGGGGAACATGTTGGCACGCAGGCAGAGATGTTGCTGGAGAAGTAGCTGAGAGTCCTACATCTTGTAGGCAACAGGAAGTTGACTGGGACACTGGGCAGTATCCTGAGCATAGGAAACCTCAAAGCCCACAGTGACACATTTCCTCTAACAAGGCCATACCTACTTCAACAAAGCCGCACTACTAATAATGTCACATCCTATGAGATTTTGGGGGCCAGTTACATTCAAACTTCCAGAGGCTGTCAGTGCAGACTAGGCCCTAGCCTTTGGAAGGCAGAGGCAAAGGCACAAAGGGAAGACCCTTGCATCCCATGCCCCTTTCCCGCAACCCAGCTTGTCCTGCTCCATGCAGACATCAAAATTCACATTTCTAATCTTCTTTACACCACTCTTGTCCTCATCCTTGAGAACAGCTTCCCTTGACCATTCTGCAGGCCTAGGCTGCAGGAGGCTTGGTGGGTTCCACCCTCAGGAAGGTCAGATGTGGGGAAAAGGTCATATATAGAGCCTGAAATTGGGCCCTGAGGTCTCAGGTGATCAAAATATTAGCCAGAAGGTGGGAAAGGAACTTAGGGGGAAGGGAAAGGGTGGAGATGAATGAATTCCTCTTAGACATACCACTTTGGACCCTTTCTTAAAATAAATAAATAAATAAATAGATAAATAGATAAATAAATAAAGTCTTACTTTGTGGCCATGGCTGGCCTGGAACTTGCTATGTTAGACTAACCTGGAACTCACAGAGATTGACCTATTTATACCTTCCAGAGTGCTGGGATTAGAGGTGTGTACCACCACATTTAGCCCCACAGACTCTTTAAAAAAACTGTGTGCCTGTCTATCTATAGTGGGGGGTGTGTGTGTGTGCGCGCGTGTGTGTGTGTGTGTGTGTGTGTGTGTGTGTGTGTGTGTGTGTGTGTGTGTGTGTGTGATGGTATGGCATGTGTGCGTGCCTGTGGTGTATGTGTAGAGGTCAGGGGACAGTGTGGAGTGGGCACTCTCTGTCCACCTTCATGTGGGTTCTGGTGAGCGATCTCAGGTCACCAGGCTAATGTGGCATATCACCCTGCAGACTCTTGATCTGTGGGGAGGGTAATCAGCGAGATGCTCAAGTAGCCATGAATGTCTGGTTCTGAAATGCTCCCGATTGCAGAAAGCCTGTGAGGCTGTGTTTTAAAACCATTCCACACAGCGTTGGATATGTTAAATGTTTAGCATATGGTAAGCAGCCTTATTACTCGCTGGTGTTACCATTGTAAAAAGAGAATCTGAGGGCTGGCTCTGCCTCTCAAAGGTATATTAGAAACAAAAGAGATAGATATGGCGACGCTGTCGCCTTTGGAAAGGTGAGAAGACATTGGTGGGAAGAGCAGTCAGCCTACTTCCTACTTGCTTTGCCCCCTGAAGGGTGTAACTACCAACACCCTGCCCTTGACAGGCAGTGAGTTCTGTCCTTGCAGAGTGATAAGTCACAGTGTTCTCAGAGATTAATAAACAGAAGCCAAAAGTTGTCTTGTCCTCAGAGAAAACCCTGTTTATGAGGAAACTACTATATGGATGGATGTTCTGCAACAGTCTCTCTGTGAAACCCGGTAAGAGGGGGGTGGGACTTTACAGAGGGAGAGGATGCTGAGCCTGGAGATGATGACTTGGTTAGGGCCTTGCAAACAGAAATGGCGATCTGGTGCCAAAGGCCACGCCTCTTCCATTGTTCTGAGATGCTGATTTGGCTGTCTTGCTCTGGGGTGGAGCATGAAACCCTTTCCAGGTGATTTCTAAACAGCCATGTTCCCAGGAGGATTAGGACAGTGCTCAGCTCCAAGTAATTTGAAGATCATCCTTCCCCTGGTTGCTGGGACCCTTAGGCAAGGTTTCATTGTTTCATTTCATAGCGCTGTGCCCAGTGACTGTGGAAGGCCTTAGCTTTGACTCTCCGTGTCATAAATGCAAGGCCTCTCAGGGACCGGGCTGCCTGGTGCTGCACTGAGAGCCGCATTGTGAATGACAGACTGTGGGGTTTCGTCCCCAGTGACATGTGCAGGTAGTTTATTTAGGCTTACTCAGCCATCCATCTAAAGAGCCATTTCTTAAGTCTCTGGGGGCATTATTTTCCTCTGTACCTTGCTGGTGTGTGTGCCTGTCACCTTAACCTGGTATTGATCCACATAACTAAACTATTACTGTGTGCTGGTGTTGGGGATGATTTTTAGATGCACACACATTCTGTTCATGACTGGTTCAGAGCTCAGAACCAGCAGTGTTTTGCTCAGTGAGTTTACCTGAATTAAGGTTAGGCAGGGACAGTCAGGCCAGGACTCACTTGCACCAAGGCAGACCCATCACTCAAAGGGTGGGGATCCCAGCAAGCATTGCCTGAAGACCATGACACAGGGCAAGGAAGCACACCTAGACAGTTCAGTGAGTGTGTTAGCTAATAGCTCCACTGCAGACTTCTGGAAGACATGCTAGGTATTCATCTACCAGCTTTGGGTCCTGCTTGGGGTGGGTTAGGAGTTCCCTAGGGCCATGAACTCTCCCATGCTCACAGCTGCCCTGTGTTTGTAAAGTGGGAGAAAGCCTCAGGTACAGTGGCAACAGCTGGAAGTGAGCAGCAGTGAGCAGCAGTGAGCAGCCACCTGCAGACGGGGTTCCAGTGGGCAGCTGGTGGGGAAGGGATCTGCAATCGAGCCAGCCTTTCTTGGTCCTCCTGGGTTAGGGTTAGGGTTAAACAATACTCTGAACCACTGCATCACCATGAAGACTTTATTGCTTCAAGAACTTTACATGAACATCACTGGCACTACATTTGGGCATATATATAAAAGGCACAACTTATTATACAAATTCAATCCTTTGACTCAGGCACCATGCAGTCACTTCCCAGGAACTCTCTCAGTGCCATAGGTGGGTTTCAGGGGCAGCAGCTGCACTTGTCTGAGCCCCCTTTGCAGATGCAGCCCCGGGCACACTTGGCACAGCCTGGGGGGCAGCAAGGACAGCAACCTAAAGAGGTTAGTAGATGGATGAGTGAGCACTGGCTCCTCACTTCCTAGCGCCCCTCCCACCTTAGGAGATGTAGGAAATGAAGCATCTGTAGCAGGAAGCCCTAGGCCAGGAGGTTGTGGGATTTAAGAGCCAGGAGAGACCTCAGAGATACTCTAGTGTCTATCTGAGCCCCATACAGGGGCTGGGCTGCTCAAAGGTCACAGCCACAATAGAAATATGATTAGAAGTCAGGGCTAATGACTCCAAAGCCAAACTTTTTCCTCTTCCTCACTGGACTGGACAGAACCTGTCCACAATCCCCTTCCTGCCCCAAATACCATGGATGTCCTTAGCTCTGGGTGGCCTGTAGTTCAGGGAAGCTCTGCCCAGGTGTCTCCTTGAGTATCATCTCAGATTCCTCCCGATGAGTAAAAGGTCCTCAGAACCCTTCTACTATCCTCATGAGGCAGATAGAGACAGTGAGGGTGGGGCCATTCCCACTCCCATCCAGCAGTGTCTTGGTACCCATACTCACTTTTACGGCAGGTTTTACAGCTGCAGGTTGTGCATTTGCAATTGTCTCCACAGATGCAGATCCCTCCTAGAAGAGAGGGCAGAGGCTGGGTAAAAACAAGGCTATTGACTTTGGCGAGTGGTGGGACAAGAGGGTGACCCCAGTGCCATGGATAGTTCAGTGGTTCTAGTGACAGACCATGAATGGGGATCTAGGTGACAGCATCAGCTCAACCAGGTTACTTGTAGAAGTAAGCATTCCTGACCACAACAACCTTTGAAAGAGGTCCATTTATAACTCTGTGTGGAGAAAGAATCAGTAATTCAAAAACACAACACACATGGTACTGGTGTCCAGTCAGGCTTGGGAACTACAGATGAGGCCCACCCCGGCAAGGCCAAGGTTCCTCTGACAGCCATCAAGAGCTTCCCTAGCCTCTTCTTGAGGAGGCCAGTGAGAAACCCTGAGTGGAAAGCAGAAAGGGGCCCAGAGATGACGAGGGGCATACCTTCTTTTATTTAATAAAAGTGACTCAGGCTTATTTGTCTTTCTAACTCATCCCATTCATCGTGTTCAGTTTCAGAACACTACAATTTCCTTCATCTTTTGCAGGTTTAGGGGACAGACCTATATACTGTTAGGAATAAAGAATGCTTTTGAAATGTTCAGATGCTATTTTTCAAGGCTGAGGAAACACAGGATGGTTTTGACTTGTGACCTCCCTCCTTCCGATCCACATACTTTCTGGCACCAAGCAACACAGATTGGCTTTGAATTTGGGATGCCCCTGCCTCAGCCTTCCTCAGCTAGAATCCCAGGTGAGTACTACCCCAGCTGGCTTTTAGTGATGATGTCCCAGCTGAGCCTTTAACCCTAATGTATGCAAGTGCTTGCTAATTTTAGCCTTCCCATAGATTCCCTAGTAGGCAAGAAATCCACAAGGCATATTCTCAGTCTGCAAATGAGGAAACTGTTGCCATAAATCAAATGTGTTAGTGAATGGATGGTAGCAAAGGACCCAAACCAAGTGTCCAGGTTTGGGGCCATAGCTCCGTTCCCTACTCTGGAGGCCACTAGGGGCCTAAGCCAGAAGGACTAAGGTGTTCAGGTCCCTTCCCTTGCTGTTCCCTGGACCAGTATATCAATGTCAGCAAATATGGCTGGGACTCAGCAGAGTAAGAGCTGCCCCAAAGGTTGCAGATCCAGGACAATCCTCATCCATGGCATCTGAGTGAGGAAGGAGTTTCCAGTAGTCCCACATGCTGCCTGCAGAATAGAGGGGCAAAGCTTTATAAGACCCCAAGGCCTCCTTACTCACCAGACATACACGTGCATTCCCCAGGGTCCATGGTCCAAGGTACGTGTGTGACTGAGAAACGGAGGCTGAGGCAGCTGCAGCTGGAGGCTCCCTCTTTATAGTTTTGTAGGTAGGTGTGGACTACAGCTCAGCTCACCTCACCTCTCCCTGGGGCCAGACGCCCAGTGAGATGCTTGGGGCTAGAGGTGGGGAAGACAGGTAGCAGAGGGCATAGGGCAGGTAGAGCCCTTTCACAAAGAGCTAGACCTGCCCTACCTACTTACCTGCCAAAATGTCAAGGAAGCCGTGTGAGGTTCCGGTGGCTCTCAGTGCTCGGGTTGTTAGCCACGCACATCCAACTACACAGTTACTGCCCCTTCTGTTTCTTCTCCATAGGGACTCCTGCCCAGGCTCAGATTTTCATTCCCTCCCGTGGCTGATCTTTAAATACTCTTATTATGGATGAGAAGGTGGAAAATCAGGGGAATGTACCCATCCAGACTTAGAGCCTTTACTTCTAGACCACACATGGAGTACAAGAAGCAAGAGAAGACCTGGTGGAGCACTTAACCAGCCCCAACTTCCATCCCAACCCCATCCTTTGATAAGACAGCCACCTGCCTTTCGGTGAGATGCTAAGTGTCAGCAAGATGTCAGGATGCCCCATAGCTGCTATGATCTCTCTCCCCATCGCCATGTGTGTGTGTGTGTGTGTCCTGATAAGATGTGTGCGCACAGACACTCATGTGTGTCTCCTGGTAAGATGTGTGCACACATGTCACTCTCTTTGCTATATATTTAGTCACATGCTAAAGCATCTCTGTACCTTGCTCAATGTCTTGTACAAGGGTTTGTGGATGTTGACCGCACAAAGTGTTGAATGGATGGATCAGTCAGGAGAAATACAAATGACTGAAGACATGAACTGGAAAGTGGACAAATGAGTGATGGAATAATGCTTGAGTGCCCTTCATGTGACTACCCTGATGACCTCTGATGAAAAGCGGCTCTACCACCCAGCAAAGGGAAATCATGCATCCTGGCTCCAACTTCCTCCAAATTTTCAGCTTGTCTCCATCAGTCAGGCCCTAGCCTGACCCAGGATGCTTGAATTGAGAACATCTAGTGGGGAGAAAGGGATTTGACATCATGGGCATCAGAAGGGCTCCATGGCATGTACTGGGGAAGAAGTAATGATGATGATGTGGTGCTGCAGAGGTGGTCCCTGAAGGCATCTATAATCTAGTAGTAGGCACTCCCCCATTCTTTGTTTTCAGAGAGTCTGCACTGTGCTGGGTGCTGGGGGTCCAGTGCTGATTAAAACCAGAGCTCATGGTTGAGAGGGTCAGGAGTGTGGCTCAGCTCAGGAGCTGCATGCCTGCATGTGTCTGCTCTGCATGTGTCTTTCTGGGCCTATGCTGGAAGCTCATCCCAGCCCATCTGTGACACAATGTTCCCTACCTCTGGCAGCCATCAATACTACCAAGGGCCTGGCCCATGGCACAAGCACAGAGACAGGAAGGCATGTTCTTCTACCTACCTATGCCATTTCTTTTAGCTCTTTGCCGCCTGTGCCAGCAACTATTTCCTCTTTGGATGAATGACAGTGTGATGTCGCTCAAGGCCAATTGAATGACAATGTTAAAATCCAATCCCATAATACTTCAATATTTCCCTATTTTTGGGCTGTGCAGGTTGAAACAAAATGCAATACTTGCTGGTCTCGACCAGGCTAAACTTTGTCCAAGCTGGTCCAGAGCCTGAGAAAGATCATGCATCCTCCTCTTCCCTAAAGAACTCCTTTCCCCTTTGTGCATCAGATTGTCTGTCTTCGTTACTTCCTTTTATCTCCTCCTCCTTCTGTATTTACTTCCCCTCCCTAAAAAGTGCCCTTTCCCATCTCTTCTAACATATCACTTATATTCTGTACCCTAACCCCCTATTCTGGCAATCGTCCATTTTACTTTCCTGGTTTCTGTACTTCCTACATTTGACTATATGTGTGCATGCATGTCCTCTGGAGTCTGAGGACAACTTCTGGGAGTTGGTGTTCTCCTTCTATCTTGTCAGTCCTGGGGGTTGGATTCAGATCATCAGGTCTGGCTGCAAGCTTCTTTGCCCACTGAGCTACCTTGCTGGCCCTCTATTCTTTCTTTCTCTTTTTCCTTTATTTCCTTCCTCCAGATGGGGACTTGCTATGAAGTTCAGCCTGGTCTCAGACTCACAGACATCTTTCTGCCTCAAGCATTCTGAGTGCTGTAGTTACAGACGTGTGACCCACACATGATTCTCTTTTATTGTTTGTGTTTTAGACGTGGTCTTCTGATGTTCACCAGACTGATATGGAACCCAGATGTTACAGGCTTGAGCCACCACATCTGGCTTGCTGGACCCTCTTGATGTGCATCTTCCCAGGAGCAGGCTGGAGCCAGCAGTTTTATTATGCTGCAAGTAAACTGGCTTCCCCAGACCACAAGCATCTTAGGGCAGAGGCTGTGGTTTCTTAGAGGCCATACAGGCGCACTGAGGACTTCTGCATAGTAGGTACTCAGTAAATATTCATGAGTTACTAATGACTAAATGGCTCAATGACTAGAACTGCTCTTGCTTTTGTTCAGAGATTCATAGAGCTGCTCTGCTCATCAGGAAAAGCTTTACAGCAGAGTCCCACCACAAGGGTTCAAATCCCAGCTTTGTTCCTTCTTTGCTACATGATTTGGGGCATGACTGCTCTAATTTCCCCATCTGAAATGTCTGACTCATGCAAATGCTGGCCCTGTAACTTTTGTCATGAAAGTTAATAGAGACCAGGAAGGAGCCTACCAAGCGCTCTGTTCAGAACCTGACACAAAACTACACATTAACATAATGACCATTAGTACTGTCATTACTGGCTGGCTATATGACTTGGCAGTTGGTTCAGCCCCCCGTGGTATGTGTGTGTGTGTGTGTGTGTGTGTGTGTGTGTGAGAGAGAGAGAGAGAGAGAGAGAGAGAGAGAGAGAGAGAGAGACTGAGGATGGAACTCAAGGCATTGAGCATGCTAGGCAAGCACTCAACCCCTTAGCCACACTCCTGCCTTTACCCATACATTTGTATGTTTTAGGCTCATACCATAGGCTTTATGTTCTGAGCAGGAACAATATACCTAATGGAGTTTGAGTCTCTTCAATCTCTGCTTTTAAGCTCAGCCTACTTTGGGAGCCAATGGAGATAGGTTCTTTTTAACTCTCCTGACAACAATTCCTTTTCTTTTTCCTCTCTCCCTCCCCCCCTCCCTCCCTCTCTTCTGAGTCTGTGGAGCCGTTGGGTGGTTTCCTCTATGGCTTCCCGCTTTATTACCTTGAGATAAAGTATCTACTGAACAGGTAGCCCACCCTTCTGGTTGGCCCATCAGAGTGCTCTGGAATCTGCCTGTCCTTCCCCTAGTCTTGTGGTTCCAGATATATATTGCCCAGCTGCTCATTGTTGTGGTTTTGAGACAGTGATTCTTTATGTGGCTGTGGCTGTTCTCTATAAAGACCAGGCTGGCCTTAAACTCACAGAGATCCTCCTGTCTCTGCATCCCAAGTGCTGGGGTTAAGGCAGGTACCACCGTGTCCAGCCCTACAGTCCAGGCTTTTACAGGGGTGCTGAGGAGTTGCTGGTGGGAGGAGGAATCTGTCCTTGGCTCCCAGCACCCACCCTTTATTGCTCATGACAGAATGCTGTAGCAATCTGGAGCAGCATATTACAGAGTATTTATTAATTCATTTTTATTAGAAAAAAGCTCAAACACATTTAAAAGAAACAAAAAGAACAACATTTCTAACACCATTGTAGTTACCACCAGAATGAGCAAAATGCCTTTCTCTTGCCCTCAGATGCTCTCAGTGTAAGGGAGGAAGCACCACATGTCATGCCTTTACACAGCAGTAATGTGCTGATGACTCCCATGGTGTCCTTACAGCCAGGGAGGTTCACCTAAATTCCAGAATCATGTTTGGCTGCCATGCAACAAGCTGGCCTGCAGAGCTCCTGCTGACCTCCACCCCCCACAGGATTCTCCCTGTGATGGCTCCTGGCCTGAGCCACCAGCATCTCCTGCCTGGACTCTGGGCTTGGTTTGTGTGTCTATCTGTTGCTGTCCTCTTGGCCTGTGTTCTGGTTCTAAATACTGCATGGTACTCCGAGCAAGCCTGCAGAAAGCACAATACATCATAGTCCTGTTCAAAGTCCTCGAGAAGCAGCAAAGCCCTTGGTTATCCAGAATAGCCTCTGCTGCCTCTCCATTGTTTCTCATAGCTCTTTACCATACCCTCCGCCCACTGTGTGTGTGTGTGTGTGTGTGTGTGTGTGTGTGTGTGTGTGTGTGTGTGTGCAGTCTAGGGACTGAACCCATGCCCCTGTACATGCTAGGGGAGCATTCCACCAGAGAGCTATACGCTCAGCCCTGCTTCCTGTTTCTTCTTTGGTATGTATTGCCACTAAATGTTTTGTTTTATCTTGTTTGCTGTCTCACTCTCTTTCCAGAATGGTCTCATGCTGTAGGGATTTATTCCCTTGTGTGTGTCTAGAGAAGCAGGGTGGAGTACAAAGCGGATGCTCAGCTCTCTGGTTAACTGTGTACAAACAGTAAGTATATGGAAAAAATGGGCTTCATTATGACATTTGCATACATGCACTTTGATCCTATTCACCCATCACTCTCTTGCCCACTCCGGTTGGTCCCCTCCTCCTCCTCCTCCTGGCTAGTCACCCTCTACTTTCATGTCTTGAGAGCTGCTAACAAGAGCTTGAGTGAAGGATTATTTACAGGAATGGACGGCTATTAGTGGCTACAGTCGGGGGGGGGGGACCCTCTCCTTCCCTCCCCACTTCCCTTCCACCCCAGTAACCACTAACTTGCCTGAGATTCTAAGGGAGGGGTGGAGCCTGACAAGCATCTCTCCGCTGCTTCTTGAATCAGAGGTCTACACCATCACACCTGACTTCCATTTAGGTTTTATAATTTTAAATTTTACTTATTTAGGGTTTTGGGGGGGTTGTGGTTATGTGCACTGCATATGTGCACCTGTGCCATGCGACATGTGTAAAGGTGAAGGGACAGTTGTCAGGAATGGGGTCTCTTCTCCCACCATGTGAGTCCCAGGGACTGAACCAAGGGCAGCGGACTTGGCGGCCAGCACTTTTATCAGTTGTGCCATCTCAAGGTTCCTATTTAGTTTCCATACTTTTCCCTTCATATGTGAGCATATATAATCTGCACGTGTTGCTTTATATATTTTTAAAGTTACCTAACTGTAAGGCAGGTGTGGTGGCATATACCTATAATCCCAGCACTCAAAGGCAGAAGCAGAGTAATTAAGAATCTGAGGCCTGCCTGGCTACACAGAGAAGCTATCTTGGAAAACAAAAATGAACATAGTGGTATTGTCAACGTGAATATTGTCCTCCACTTGTTTTCCTCTGGTGTCATGTGAGGTGCATCAGTGATGAAGCCCAGTATGTGCTTATAACCATGTGTGACAGACAGTTAGGGCTGAAGTCGGAGCCAGAGAAAGCTGTGCCCCTCTGAGAGTGAAGCCCAAACTATATTTGTACTCAGATGTGCCCACCATTCTACTTCTCTGGTCCAAGGTTCTCTTCAGTGATCCCTAGCAACAAACCCCACAGCCTGTGTACAGCCAGCCCCCAAGGAGAAGGCTGGCCTAGCGCTGGGGACTGTGGGAACCAGGCCAAGGGTAATTAGCAAGCACCCCATGCACCTGTACACTCTGTGAGCCTCACAGGATCCCCAGGGCTCCTTGCTCTGGTTAATTATACAAAGCCCAACTCCAGAGCTATAATTTAGTACCCCCTGGGCAGGTGAACCCTTACACAGCCCACAGCCCTGAGAAAAGAAGAGAAAAGTGCCAATTACCCACACGCATTGCCTGTAGCAGTAAAATGGCTGGGCCAGCTTGGCTGTCAGCCCAGACCAGAGCTCATTAGTGGGAGGAGCCCCCCCTTTCCTGTCCGCCCCCTCGTTCCTCGTTCTTCTTTCCTCCCCTTTAATCAATTGCTGCAAACATGTTTAGGGCATAGTCTATGACCGGCTTTAGAGCAGCCCTCTTATTGGGCATGACCCAGGCACAGATCCATGGGCTTGAGAAGGGTCAGAACCAACATGCATCAGCTATCAGAAAATAAGCAGGGCTGACATGTTCAGGGCACAGGAGCACAGAGCGCCCCTGAACAGCCAGAGGGCAAGTACCTTGTTCTATACCATGCCTCACCCTCTTGTGGACCCTTCATTTGCCCATTTGGATAATCTCTGGCTTCCTTGTGGAATGTGGGAGATGGCTCAGAGCTTTGGGGGCTTCTGGAGTACAGTATAGGAGCTGCTTCTGTGGATGTTGCTTTTATCGGGCCTACATTTTCCCTCTTAAAAACTTCCATTAAAAAAAATCTTCCATTTTAAATGATGTGTTCCATTATTGCCTCCCCATGCATAGTGGGAGATTTTTGTTATTGGTTGGTTTCTTTGAGATAGAATCTTCTTGTGTAGCTAGGTTGGCCTCAGATTTACAGTCTTCTATTTTAGCCTCTGGAATGCTTGGATTATAGGTGTGTACTCTGTCTGGCTCACAATACTTATTTATGGGTGGATGGATGAATGGATGAATAGATGGATGGATGAACTGATGAATAAATGAATGGATGGATGGGTAGTTAAATAGACAGACAGAGTCTTGTTGCATAGCCCAGGCTGGCCTCAAATGTATAATCCTCATGCCTCTGCCTTCTGAGATTACAATGTGCTCTATCCCTGCAGGCTCACACTTCACTGGTGCTGTCTTGAAGGGAGGTAGTAGCTAGCGGGAGGCTGCCTAGTAAAGTTGGTGGCCTTGTCCAGCATCCTCTGAGCAACGAGTGCAAGAATCCATTTGCAATGAAGTATTCATTGCATCAGAGTATCCATGAGTCTGGGAGCACATGGGATTCTCAGACTTCTATAGCTTCTAAACATATTGAGAGGGAGAAAGAGAGAGAAAGAGAGAGAGAGAGAGAGAGAGAGAGAGAGAGAGAGAGAGAGAGAGAGAGAGAGAGAGAGAAGGACAGCTTGCAAAAGTCAGTTCTCTCTTTCTATGTGGGAACTGGGATCCAGCTCAGGTTGTCAGGCGTGGTGACAGAAACCTTTATCCCTGAGCCATCTCAAGCCCAGAGTATTACATGTTTGTTGTTTAAATTGTGTATGAGGCTGTGGATAGAATGTATATGGCAGATGGTAATTGTATCTGTTTGGATGTTCATTTGCTGATGACTGTCAAAGCTGTATTTACAAGATTGGAGGCCCATTCAGGCCCCACTCAGTGGTCCTTCGTTCTGTATTTTATGGTTGCTCTCTGTGACATAACTCCAATTGGGAGCACTTTGTGTGTGTGTGTGTGTGTGTTTTAGGTACTTTACATTTTTAAAAATATGTGAGTGTTTAGCCTGTGTAGAATGTGTGTGCCTGAATCCTGTAGAGGTCAGAGGGCACTGAATCCTCAGGATCCAGTTATGCATGGTTGTGAGCCACCACACGGGTGCTGGGAACAGAACCTGGGTCCTCTGCAAGAGCTACAAGTGCTCTTAACTGAGCCATCTCTCTAGCCCTGACACATTCTGGCTTCTGACATCTTATGTGTTTACGTAGCTCAGAACTGATCTTGAGAGCTAAGGAGGATGGGCATCTTGGAATTCTCCAGAAGGTCAATCAAGGAGGTCAAGGAGAGAAGGTAGCAGTCCAGGTCAGCATCCTCAGCCATCAAGTCTGGTGCAAGTTGTCACTGATTCAAGAGGTGTGGCCTACAGTCAGTCAAGTGCATCTTAGACCCCTGTACCTGTCAAGCATTCACACAAGGGCATTAATTCATAACAGGAAGCTTTTGTTGTTTTACAAGGCTGGAAACTGGGCAAGGGGTTCCACACCTGAGCTGTATTTCCAGCCCTTTAATTTTTACTTTCTGACAATGTATGACTAAGTTGCCCAGGCTAGCCTTGAACTTTTGATTCTGCTCTCTCTTGACTAGCTAAGACTATAGGCCGGTGTCAGCAGGGCAGGTCTAGCTGTCTGTGAGAAGACCTTGCTTTCATAATGCTTCTTGCTTGAGGAGGGCTGGCAGATGCAGACCAGCTCTTCAAAGTGAAATCATTTTTAGAATTCCTGAGTTTCAAGGACGGTGATGTCACCAGGACCTTTTCCTTTCCACCTTGTATAGAGATGAAGTGCTTGAGGCCTGGAGACAGGATGTACCTGTGCTCTCATCCACCTGCAGCTGTGGTCCAGGGAGGTAATGATTTAAGGAGGAAAAAAAGCCCAGCATCTTGAAACCTCCTGGGCATCTGTGATATATGGCCATTTGCAGACTTAAGCAACTCCAAGGAAGGGGACCCCACAATGTCACGTGCCCCACCCAGGGAACAAAGATGAGGCTTTTATGGTGTAATTGAAGAGCTGAGGCACCATTGGCCAACAGCACAGAACAACTAGCTGTGAAATAAGCTAGGATCCTGAACAGTCGGTCTTTCTTCTCCTCTCTCTCCCTCTTCCCCTTCTCTCCTCTTCTTCCTTCCTTCCTTTATCCTTTCTCAGGCCTCGCCCCTCCTCACTTTGAATTTTACTCCCATCCCGCCCCCCTCAAAAAAACCCCCAGAAACCTCACCCCAGGACCCAGAGCACTGAGATCTCTATTTCATCACTCACACTCAGCTTCACTTCCCTGCCTCAGTTTCCCCTCAACAACAGGAGCCAGAGCAGTCTGAAGGATGCCTGTTGCTATCCAGAGGGTCAGTCCCTTCCCATTAAAAAGCTTACATTTGTCTGTAGCAAGGCGACCAAAGCCACTTTTGAAGGAGCGCTCATTAACTACTCGTGGTACATAGGAGACACCTTTTGCCGTTTTTTCTCCACCAAGGATGTGGAGTGGGTCGGGCAGCTCAGGTCCTGCAGACCTGGCAGCATGCTCACCAGATTGCCTGGGATCTATCTGCAGGCTTCTGTGTCACAGCTGGTCAGGAGAGAAGACAAGACTAAAGGCACAGAGCCCTTACACACCCTGTGGGGCTGTCATTGGTGACTTGGAGCTTCCTGTACTGGTTATTTGTTGATTTACCCAGGATAAATAGACTGCTCTAGAAAATTATCAAATCATCTTCAACTATCACTATGGTAAGGAAGGAAAACAAAACGCAAGAATCCCAGAGACAGTCTGGCGGTTACAAAAGAGAGATATTTAATTAACGTCTGCATTCACTTCCTGCGCTGGAGAGGGATGGGGACAGAGTTTGTTGATTCTCTGCACCCACCCACAGGGTTCAGGAACCCAGAAGCCCAGCCTGAGGACTGGGAAAGGTGGCCAGAACAGCCAGATCCAGGTCTGAGTGAGCCAGAGGTGACAAAGGTGTATGCTGCCACTAACTTGATTTCTCTTTCTCTCTATCTCTCTCTCTTTCCCACTCCCATTCCAGAGGTAAGCCGCTTGACCTCAGTTTCCCTGCTAATAAACTGGAGCTAACCACACACCTTTATAAGGGTGTCTCTTAAGGATAATTAGACATTTTTTTTTGCTTGGCACTTTGAAGAAAATTGCCAAGAGGGTACTCTACTAGCCTGGAATTTTCCTTGGTGCAAATATCAAACAGAAGAGGATGGCAATGTTCTGATTCTGGCCTCAGGAGGCTAGCCCTGCCTGCCAGTTCTGTTAGAAGACTGGGGGGCGGGGAGCTGCCATCCCAGCCTGGGCCTGCCTAGATAATGAAAGGCATGGCCCTGCCTTTGATGCCTGCCTGCAACGCTTGTTAATTTTAATAGAAGTGAGCAAAATGTTCTGCTTGGCAGAAGAAGACAGGTAGAACCCGAAGGGGGTCAGTGCCAGTTCAGTTTGGATCTCTTGTGGCTTTGAAGTCCTTGGCCCAATGCTGGAGTTATAAGATGACTCTTAGCTGTAGGCAGGTGGGTTGGGGGGGTGGTTTGGAAACCTGAGGACCCTCACTTTGCAGCTCAGCCTGAAACAGATAACCCCTCTCCCACTTCAGGAGTCACTTTAAAACAATCTCCTGAGCTGAGGGATTTCTGGGGACACTCTCAATGGGGCTGTCAAACCGGAGTGCCCTCAAGCTAGGTGATTAGTATAGTAGAGGAGGCAGAGCAGCGGGACTGGAAGGGTAGCTCCCCAGGAGTGTGGGCAGACCCCAGGGTTCAATCTCCAGCTTGAGAGAAAGAAATCACTAATGACAGAGGGCAGTCTGGTCATGGATATGGGGAGCATGGCTAATTGCACCCCCAAAGGACATTGGGCTATGAGCTCTACTAATTTTATAGAGCAATAGAGTGTTTGGGCTTTGTATGTGATGAGGAAATTCCAACTTTGAAACACTGATTTAAGTTATTTGTTTATACATTTATTTAATGAAACAGAATCTTGTTATGTAACTCAGGCTGATCTCAACCCTCCTGCCTTGGTCTCCTAAGTGCTGGAATAACAGATGTCCATCACCATACCCAGCTATTATTTATTATGTTTTTAGTACTTGCCACATGAACAAGCATATGCCTAGGCTACTTCTGCTCACAGGATCCTATTTTATGAGTTCTGCCTGAGAAGCTTAGGTTTTCAGTTTTTCATTTTGGTTTCTGGTTACTGTTGTGTGATATTTTATTGCACTCTGGCAATAAAGCTTGCTTTGAGTCAGAGGGCGGAGGTAGCCACTAAAGGACCAAATTTAACCATAGAGGATTTGGGGGACTGAGGACAGAGAGGTGGTAGGAAGTAGTTAGGCGGGGCTGAAAGAGGATCTCAGCCCTTTGGAGGGAGGCATGGAAGAAGTGGGAAGGCACTGGTGACTTCTCCTCGCCTTCTCTGATAATTCAGGTTTTTACCCTGATATCTGACTTCTGATTTTTTATTCACAAAGAATAGTTAGATAAATGCTTCAGATTACTATTTTCTTCCTCCCTCCCTTCCTCCTTTGTTCCTTCCTCTGTGTGCATGTGTACGAGATGGAAAGATGTCAAGGCGAAGGTCAACATTTGTCATCTTCTTGAAACACTCAGGTCTTGTCAACAAAAGTAGAATTCTGAATCACTTGACTTTGAATGCAATCTGTGGAGATTTCTCAAAATTATTATTTTTTTTCAATACAGGATTTATGTTGCCCTAGCTGTCCTAAAACTCACTCTGTAGACTAGGCTGGCCTTGAAATCAGAGATCTGCCTGCCTCTGCCTCCCAAGTGTTGGGATTAAAGGTGTGTGCAACCATGTCCTGCTCTCAGCATTTTTAAAAAAAAAATTTGTGTGTTTGTGTGTGTGTGTGTGTGTGTGTGTGTGTGTGTGTGTGTATGAGTGTTTTGTCTACATGTATGTATAGTCGGAAGTTTATGTCCTGGCTGGAAATTCTCAATACCAGACAGCTGCTTCCCAAATAATTGACTCAAAGGCTTAATATTAACTACTGGGCCAGTAGCTCAAGCATATTACTGTCTAGCTGTTACACTTAAAGTAACTCATAATTCTTATCTCTGTTTAGCCACATGGCTTGGTACCTTTCCTTAGTAAGACATTCTCATCCTGCTTCCCCTGTGTCTGGTTGGCATCTGCTTCTCTGCCTTTCCTCTTCCCAGCATTCTTCTAGTCTGGTCACCTGCCTCTACTTCCTGCCTGACTACTGGCATCAGTATTTTATTAAATCAGTACCTGTGACAAATTTTTACAGTGTACAAGAGCATTATCCCACATGTATGTTTGTGAGCTCCATATGTGCCTGGTGCCTATAGAGGCCAGAAAAGGGCATAAGGTCACCTAGAACTGGAGTTACAGATAGCTGTTAGCAATCATGTAAATGCTGGGAACTGAACCCAGGCTCTCTGGAAGAACAGCTAGTGCCCTTAACACTGAGTCAACTCTCTAGCCCCTTTCTTAGAATTTTAAAACTCTTCAGGTGACTTATCAGCAGCCATCTATCAGTCCCTCTCAGTGTTGTTTATTTGTGCATTTTTAAATGTTTTGTGCGCTGAGAGATGAGACCCAGGGCCTCGCACATGCCTGCCAATGCCTGTCCTTAGCACCTCAGCCTTCTCTCCTCCATCCTGAAGTATGAAAACCAGACTTGGATGTTGACTTCTAGCATTGCTTTAGCCTTCCCTCCACTGCTGACTCCAGAATCTGCAAGAGTCAGGTATGACTTGGGAATACAAGAGCATCAGAAGGAAAGATTAGCCCAGCAAATACTGGTTGTTAGCCTCTAAAGCCACGCCCTCCTCTGGGCTCTGATGTCAAGCCCTTAAATGGATTTCTGCTTCTCAGTCCCTCTCTTGCCTTTGTTTCTCCTGGGAGCTCCCCTATCTCCCTCCCCCTTCCTCTCTTCTTTCTTTCTCCTCCTCTCTCCTCTTCCCATCTCGGCTATCACAATCGTAGCCTTTCTGTTAATCATAACTATATCCATCTGACAATAAAGCCCTTTTCTACATAGAAATAGCTGTAAGCATCTCCTGAAATTCGCTTCTGTCTTCTACCTTGTTCCTATCTGCATCTGTAGAAATCTACCTCCAGATAACCAGGTAAATGAGAACCTTACTAAATCCGCACAAAATCCTAACACTGATCACATTACAGACCCTCTTCCGTCACCAGCTTCAGCTCTGCGCCCCCACCCCACCCCCGAACTTCTAAGCTGTCCTAACTCTGTTTTTATTTGTGGCCCACTTTACCTTTAGGGTAGAGCAATTCCAAAGATTTGTTTGACTAAAAGTATGTTAGAAGAACTCTTACGAAGACTTCTCTTTTTGCTGAGGTTAGGTGTCCTGGTCTCTGTCCCCGACCCCCTGCTTTGCTTTAGAATTTCATAGATTTAGGTCAAGCCAGGCTTCCATCTCTCCACATGGAGAAGGCGTCATTTCATGGTTCTGTCCTCTTGCTGTCCTTTGATCTCTGTGGCCATCTACAGTTGTGTCATCTGTGTTCCATGTGTGAATGCAAATGTAGTTGTTCCGCTCATTTTATACCAGGAAATCTGACAGAAGGGAATTGGTATCTGCTTTCTAAACTCACAGGGTGACTGGTACATCTTATAGGATGGATACTCATGCCTTCATCCCACAAACATTTGCCAATGAGGTGCAGGTTCTGGGATGCATACTTAAAATAATGTGCAACAAAAACAGCTAATCTTGCCCTATGGTGTCCCTAAGTGAGGAACAGAGGAAAGATGGTCACAGCTTGAAGAGTCACAATTGCTGGTTTTTGTTTTAATTTGGGGTTATGGATGCTTGTGAGGCACCATGTTGTTGTTGGGAATTGAACCCAGCTCCTCAGTGCTTTTAACCACTGATCCATCTCTCCAGCCTCTATATAGTGGTACAGATGGGCTTCTAAGCACAGATGTAAGAGGCCTTTGCCCTCCAGGTGAGGGCTCCTTCAGCTGAAATCTAACTGCTGAACAGACCTGAAGAAGACTGTGGGGATCTATTTCACATAGAGGTAGCTTTCAGGTCCAGGCATTGCAGAGATCAAGAAGCCAGCTTAGAATCCACAGATCTGGGAACACTGAGCCTAAGGCTATGAAGAACTGGCCACAGGGTGAGGGGAGGCTGAATTACAGAGCCTTTGCTAGGATAAGAGTTAGAATAGCCTTAGCTAGGATACAAGGTTTTTGTTTTTGTTTTTTGTTTGTTTTTTTAATTCAAGGATAATAAAAAGTTTCTGAGCTTCAACTCAGAAAGAAATATTTGAGTTTGATTGTAGTTCTCCATAGCTCAATGGTTACCTTCTTGGTTTTGTTTGTGTTTTAGTTTAGAGATTTTTTTTTGGGGGGGAGGCAAGATTTCATATAGCCCAGGCTAGCCTCAAACTCACTATATAGCTAAGGTTAGCCTTGAACTTCAGATCTTCTTTCTTCTACTTTTCAAATTCTGGGGTTATAGGCATGCATCATCATGCCCAGTTATTTTCTTGTTTTCTGTCCTTAGAAGAGAAGAAGCCTGGCCAATGACTCACTTCTAATTCCTGTCCCAACATCTTACTTGCAAGTGCTCAACACCAGCAAAAGCAGGTACTTTGCATGTCCATATTTGGAATGAGAATATGAGTATAAAGACATCATCCGTCTGTAGAATGGGGTTTTAAACCCCCATTATCTGGGTCCAAAGCCTGGGTTTTGTGTATAATGACTGACGAATAGAAGTAACTTATTCAGCCATGTACCAGGAGGAAAAAAATTGGTCTGTGGAGTTTTCCTCATGCATGCTAGAGGAGAAAAACAAAATCCCATCTCTGCGGTGCATATGGCATCACAGCCAGCAGGGTGGGGGAGCTGAAGTCGGCTCTGTGTGTGGGTAGCCTATTAATGAGACAAGGGCGCCTGTAGCTCATTAACCAGAGTTCTTAGGATGCCAGCATCCTGCAACTCTTTTCTCTTTCAGAGGACATTGAACAGGCTCTTGGAATGGATGTTTCAGCACAAAAGGGCTTTTCAGGGCCTGCTGGTGAATGAGCTGTTCTGTTCCCAACAATACGAGAAATGCAGAACCACCAGGAAGTTTTGTTTCTTGGGAGAGGGCAGGCAGGCATGCCAGTCTTAAGACTGTCATGGGGGGGCTGGAGAGATGGCTCAGTGGTTAAGAGCACCATCTGCTCTTCCAGAGGACCCGGGTTCGATTCCCAGCACCCACATGGCAGCTAACAACTGTCTGTAGTTCCAGTTCCAGGCAAACACCAAGGCAAATAAATAAATAAATAAATAAAGTTTTTTTTTTAAAAAAAAAAAAAAAGACTGTCATGGGATCTCACAGACAGGCAGGAGGTTCAGGGAGTCAGAGATGCCACAGCTGGGGTTAATGATCACCTGTGGCTATATAACTAGAGGAACCGGAACTAAAGTTGAGCTGAGCTCAATGGTAGAGCACATCCTTAAAATGGGGAGGGGGGGTAAGAGTTCAGTCCATAGCACTGAAAAATAAAACTGAAATTTTGGAGCATGATAAGACATACAGCAATCTAGATACACCAAAGGTATGGATCTAGAAAGGGCTCATCTGGGAACAGTAGACAGGTTTCTCCAAAGAACAGGTGTGGATTGTACAGGAAGATCATGAAGGAAAAAATAAAGCAAATGTCAGTTAGAACAAGTGAGATACTCATCTACATTTATACCAATAGAAATGCAAATTAAAATGACAACCAGATACTGTTTCAATAATCTGTGTGATAAGCAGAGATCCACAAATTCAAGGCATGTTCCTGGGGAGGCTTCAGGGAAATGAATGTGTTTAGACACAGTCACCCCAAAACATGAGCCACACCAGGACATTCACAGCAGCTATCTCCATGCTCACTCATATATCCTGTGGGAATATGGTGTCATTCAATTCTCTAAGAGATTAGGAAAGGCCTAAATATCCATGAAAATGGGAATGGGCTCAATGACTTAAGTCAATGCAATGGAATGTTAGACAGTCCTAAAAAACACAAGGTTGTATCGTATGTCTTGGACAGAAGGATCTGAAAGGTATAACATCAATCAGGAAGTACTTACTGGTGAGGATCATCCTGAGCAAAGTGATAAGTATCTCTGCTCTTGTGAAATTTACATCAGACAGAGGGTGCGCGCGTGCGCGTGTGTGCGTGTGTGTGTGTGTGTGTGTGTGTGTGTGTGTGTGTGTGTGTGTGCATGTAAGAGAGAGAGAGAGAGAGAGAGAGAGAGAGAGAGAGAGAGAGGACTCGGAAGTTGCTGGAGAGGCACAATGTTGTGATCATTTGTAATCTCAGAGGCTGGGACAGAAGGATTGCCTCAAGTTCAAAGACCAGTCGGAATACACAGAATTTAAGGTAATCCTTGGCTGCACATCAAGACCCTGTCCAAAACAAATGAGCAAGAGCACTGGGACTGAGGATCATGTGGTGTATGCCATGCCCAGAGTCAGAGCAGCTCCACAGAGAAGATACAAAACCCCTTGCCTGCACTATGGAGAAGACTCGGTTCACAGAGTTGCAAAGGAGGCAGAGGAGGGCTAAGTAACTTGCCTGAGGCTGTGGTGCAGGGAAGGGCAGGAACAGCATTGTCACTCAGGCTTGGGTCAGCTTTCACTGGTGACGTGAACAAGAGCTGCAAGGACCCTGGTGGAAGGAAAACTGGTGACCAGAGAGATGCCAAGCACACAGGACAAGAAGGAAAGATACATATCCCAGCATCCTCCACTCACCAGAGTGATGGGTACTTGAGCTTGGGTTTTCCAAAGGAAGAGATTTCAGGTTCCTCACAGAAAACAAAGTCTTTTATGGTCTTAGTTTTAAATTATTTGAAGTGCATATGAGAAGGAAAAGCAAGAATATCACACACATTGCACAAAGGTTAGTGCTTAGGATGAATAGTTTTAGTGGATGGTGAGTGTTTTGCCTGCATGTACTGTATGTGTTCCATGTATATGCAGTGCCTATGGAGGCCAGAAGAGGTTTCCTGGAACTGGTATCAGAGATGGCTGTGAGCTATCATGCGGGTACTGGGAGATAAACCCAGATCCTTTTTAAAACAGCAAATGCTCTTAATGGCTGAACTGTCTTTCCAACCCCCATTTCGTTACGTGTGTGTGTGTGTGTGTGTGTGTGTGTGTGTGTGTGTGTGTGCCATTGTTCACATGTAGAGATCAGAAGACAACTTTGGAAAGCCAGCTCTCTTTCCACCTTCAGGGGTTGAACTCAGTCTTATCAGCAAGTGCTTTTGTCTACTGAGGCATTTCCACCAGCCCGGGAAGAATAATTTATTTTATTCACATCAAATTGTATTATTATTTTTACATTTTTCTTTTATTCAAAATATATTCTAATGAGAAAGAGAAATGGAGTGGGCTGAGGGAAGGAATGTGAAGGCGGAGAGTGAGGGGAAACTGTAATTGGGATAAATGGTATGAGAAAGAATTTATTTTCAATGGAAAAATAATTTTAAAAGTGAGTCAACCTAATGAAGAACCTACGTGACTCCCAGCACAGTTGGGGGGAAGTTCAAGCATTACTCAGGGAAGAGTAACTGATGCTGAATTTGTAAAGTTCTGCCTTCTGAGACCAGAGAAGGAGGTTCTTGAAGGGATCTGGAGCTCAGCCTTTGTCCTTTGTCCTTAGGGTTTCTGTCCAGGACCACCCACTTCAACAGTAGAATCTACACCATCACTGGCACAGCCCTCTCCCTAGGCTGTCTGTGTCTCACTGCTGGCAACTGTGGGAATCAGACCTTTTTATAGACAATTTCATCTTCAAAGTGCTTTGGGCTTATTAATTGGCTTGGGCAGCCCTGCCAAGTACAGCGCTTCCCACCCGGAGCCCAGACATTCTTGGTGGGGGATGGCCAATGACAATGCTGTGGGCCCATCTGCTAGATTCCTGGCTGGACCTGACCTTAGTGGGGCCCCAGCTCTGAGTCAGGGCCAAGAGTCCTAACCCCATTACTTTAATGCATCTTGAGAAGCCTCAGCTCATTTTGTCAATCTATGAAATGGGGTTGGGAGAAAATGAGGCCATTGGAAAGACTAAGCATGTCAGGTAGCTGGTGATGGATGGATGGTGCAGTGGTCTCCTCCGCACTTGGATACTCCAGACTTCCTCTATATGGCAGTTCAGCACTTGGTATCTTAACACTGATAACTTCCTGCTTTGTAAAGAGGTAAGTCAAGGGCCCATTGTAGCTGTGGAGTCTGTGGGGCTGTGGCTTATGTCTAAGGCATCATTATATCCCTCTAGGCAGGAAGCCCAGGGCCTGGCATGAAATTCAGTAGATGTTTGTGTGCTGCCCTAGAGGCAAGTAATAAGGAAGGCATAGTGAAAAAGAACAAGGGCCCTAGAGCCTCTGCCCTTCGCTAGATCACTGCCCAGGAGCTATGACCTGTAAATGGGGATCATGACTAACAACATGTACATCATCATGTAGTCGTGAAGGTTAGTTAAATCAGTTAATATGCCAACATGCTTGGGACACTAGCTGCCCCCGGAGAAGAGCTATTGGCTGCTAGTTCACCAGCATCTAGAAAAGGGCTTCTTCCTGCCTCTCTCTTTGACAGGATCTTGCTGTACAGCCCAAGCTGGCCCCAGAATCTTCCTGATTCAGCCTACTGAGTGCTGAGATTACAGATATGGGCCACCATGTGTGGTGCAAAAGGTCTTTTCCCAAATATAGCCTCCACAAATGTTGATATTTCCAATGGAATACACTGTATCTATACCTTATTCTCTCCTTGGGCAGATATACACATAACAAGCTTCATTCTTTGGAGTTAAAAATGGAAATGCTGTCATCTTCAAATATTTACTTAACACTTTTTTGGTAGGAAGCTTTGTACAGGAATCTCTCTTTGTAAGCAGTGAGGATGCTGCCAGCTATGGTGGTATACACCTGTAATCACAGCCCTCTCAGGTAGCAGAGACAGGAGCATTGCAAGGTCAAGGTCAGCAGAAAGAGAGAAAGACAGAGATTTGGCTTTTTCATTTTGTATGTGCTCTGAAGAGCTTTGGAGAGCACATGTGTACTAAATGAAAAAGCCAAATCTAAAGCCACTATTCTGTCTATGAAGCACCCAAAAGCTAGGTTGGATGTGCTGGAAGAGAACACTAACCAGTGTAATCACCAGCCATGTGTGGAAGGGAAACCCAGAGCTGGTGTCAGTGGGGTGGGAGTGACAACCCCCAGGAGCAGGAAGAGGACTCCTTTTATTGTGTATGCTTTTTCAGAAGATACACTTTTCTGTTTGTTTTGGGGGACAGGGCTTTTCCGTGTATCCCTGACTGTCCTGGAACTTGCTTTGTAAACCAGGCTGGCCTCGAACTCGCAGAGATCCACCTGCCTCTGCCTCCTGAATGCTGGATTAAAGTCATGTACCAACACCACCCAGCTAGAAGATACACTTTTAAATTGGTTTGATTTTGGTAAGATATGTATAACATAATTTTTGCTCTTTTAATTACTTTACTCAATTCAATGACATTAAGTCATACGTAGTTTGGGTCACCATCCATCACCGCTGTCCTCAGCACTCTCCCATGGTCCCAAACAGAAACTTTATGCCTGTCACACATTAGCTCCAAACTCAGTGGCCGAGCACTGGCTTAGCTTGCGCAAGACCCTAGGTTTGATCCCCAGCACCAGTAAGAAAAAAACAACAAACCTCACCAGGCATATATCTCCAATATCTGAGACAGGAGGATTGCAAGATGGAGGTCTATAAAGCGAGAGTCTGTCTCCAAAAGCAAACAGTAACTCTCTAATTCTTAATTCCCCAGCTATTAATAACCTCTTTTCTAATTTCTATCTCTATGAATTTAACTCTAGTAGGTACCATATATAAAAGGAAATATACCATAGTTATCCTTTTGTTTATGGTTTATTTCATTTAGCAAGATTCATATATATTCATATATGCTGAAGCATATGCCAGGGTGTCACTCCTTTTTATGGCCAAGTAATATTCCACTGTGTGCCTCCACCCTGTTACCTCTCCATCTGTTGATGGACATGGCTTGCGGTACTTTTTTGGCTATTGTAGCTAATGCTGTTTTGAGCACTGGTACAGGAGTCTGTGCTTCGGATTTTGAGTCTTTGCAGAACATACATGTAGGAGTAGAGCTGCTGGATCATGTAGAGCCTGTTTAAATGCTGAACAAAAGTTCTACTGTTCTTTTAAGCTGCTAGATCATTTAACAATCCCATCGGCTGCACAGGTTTCCAATCTCCCTGTGTGGTAGTCTGTTCTGCATTTTTACCTTTTCATTTAACATATTGAAGAACCATCTATTCAAATAGTAAATGAAATATTTTCAGGACTGCTCATGTCAGAGGGGTGAGTGTGGGTGAGGGACAGGAGAAAGACACAAAGCAGTCAGACACAGCACCTAGTGTCCAGAGAGCTGAACCTGAATCTTACTCTGCCACAGCTTTATCTGGGACTGGGTTTCTCCAGGTATCCAAGAGAGGGGAGGCTCAGGTGTTCCTCAGCTTCCTCCTGTTTTGTTCATTAGGGGACACCCTATCGGGCTGTGGAGAAGAGCCTATGATTATAGCTCCATCCAGGACCCCCTCATGAGGCCTCTGAGGTAGACTTCTTTCTTTTCTTATGCTTGGTCTGCTTCTAACAAAATACCACTCACTGAGAACCTTCAACAACACAGGCTTGTTCACAAGACCCATATCAAAGTGTGGGCAAGGTTGCTTCCTTCCAAGGGCTGTGAGAAAGAGTCCATGCCAGGCCCCTCCCCAGCTTCCAGTGGCTCACTGGTAGTCTTGGGCTTCTCCATGGCTTGTAGATGATGCATCACTAGGATCTGCCTTCATTTTCACATGGCATTGTCCCATGAGTCCAAGCTTACATCCATGTGTCTCTCTTTTCTGAGGATGCCGGTCATGTTAGATTACAGATTTGTTTATGCCACCTAATGATTTTTATTTTTCACATATTTACAGAGAGGCTCCCTCTCCATACAAATCATTCTCTGAGGGAAGGGCTTAGGCTAAGGACTTGATCACATCTGTTTTTGAGGTGTAGAGAAGACTACTCAGTTTATAACAAGTAGTTGCAGCTTCCACTGAGGCCTCCTTCTCCCTCATTGGTCTCCCAAGTCTTAGCCTTCATTTGGCTGCTCAACAAACCCAAGGGACTGTGTGCCCCCCTCTGTGTCCAGCAGGGACCCATCAGTTTTCATAACCTCTGCCAGTTGGTTTTTGTTTATATTTCAAAAAGGACCATTGGGCTGGGTGTGTAGCTCAGTGATGCCTCAGACTAGGCAATCCTCAGTGCCAAAACAAAAAAGCATCCAGTTTTGTCCCTTGGTGTTCCACTGGAGAATTCCATGGCTCCTACAGGCCCCTTTCACTGTGTCACACAGCTGCTCTTACCTCTGGATTACACCTGGGAAACTTGAGGCAGGAGGAAGGACTTTGTATCTGTGTGATGGAGAGAGTCACCACATGTCCAGTCTGCCCTGAAGAAAGATCCGGTGTTGGGGCTGGACTGACCCAAGACGTGCCCTGCAGCCCTGATGTATGGAAAAGGAACACACACCGTCCCTTCTCTAAGTTCAGGAACATGTTTGGCAGAGCCAGTGATAGACTGGGATCAGGGTCTTGGGGGAGCTGTGCTTTCGAATTCTGAGAACCCAACTATTCCCACTCTAAGAAGCTATGGTTGTCAGCTCTGAAGATTCTGTATGCCTGCTCAGTCTGTGACACACTTGAGATACCCTGTGTTCCCCTTGGGCAATATTGCTTCATTAGCTTCCTGCCGGCTTCTACCCAACCTGTAATAGCTTTCTGATTACTCTGTCCCACACACCCCTTAGCAATGATGTACTTCTTAGTGAACTTGCTTATGCCAGTTCCTGAGCCCATCTTTTTTATCTTCTTCATCTCTGATATCCTAGACCTTCCTAGACTCAGTCACTGAATGACAATCTACTGGTCCAGGTCAGTGGGGAGATGAAGAGATAACTCAGTGGAGGAGATAAGGGGTTCATTCCCAGACCCACATGACATCTCACAACTATCTGTAACCCCAGCAGAGGACCTGACACCCTCTTCTGGCCTCTGCAGGCATCAGGCATCCATATTGTACACAGACACATTCAGGCAAGACATCCATATACATAAAATGAGATTTAAAAATGAAGGAGAAAGGGGAAGAGGAGGAGGAAGAAGAAAATTGCGCCATCAGGTTGAGGCATCTGCTGCCAAGCCTGCCAATTTAAGTTCAATCCCCGAGACTGGTGTGGAGAAGGAGAGACTGGGCTCCTGGGAGACATTCTCTAACCTCCAGCTGTGTGTCATGGCACATCTACGACACAAGATAAATAAGAATGTCATTTCTAAGTTTTAAAACTGAAGTGATGGAGACACTGCACCACCTTAGTGAAGAAACTAGAAATGCATCTCCCGGGAGCCCTCGAGGGGGCCACTTGCTGATATTCCGCACAGAGGATACTTAGGTGATACATCTTCCAGTACCAGAAGAGCTGACATGGGGGAGTGATGGAGCTGACCTGCTGGTTTCTATAGAGATAGGCTTGTGGGTCATTGTAAGGAGGAGCTTTAAGAGCTGTCTATAGGTTCAAAGAACTGTGGGTTGTTCTTTGCCATCACTGGAAGGACTCACATAGTCTGGGTTCCAGTTCTTGCCTTGGGCAGATGATCTTTCTGATCCTTTCTACTTGGTGGTATATGAGTATAGAAAGGGAACTTGGAATTTCTATTGGCCCTCTGTGTCCCTTGAAGATATGATACTCAGATCTACATAAAATCAGACCAGTAAAAGAACTTGGGCACCTTCCTCAACAGGTGTCCAAGAATTGGCTTCCCCCACTAAATGGGTAGTTACTAAAGCTGAGTCAGCTTTTAGCCAGCGTCTGAGCACACCCAGGGATGGCCCCAGGGGCTCATAAGAAGCACACTCCTTAGAAACTGGAACAAATCTGAGCAGTCTACTTTGATCTGGACCTGGCAAAAGGGTGGGCCAGAAGCTGGTTTCTCTGCCTCATGGTGCTCGGCTCACAGTATCCCACCTTGCCCTTCAGCTGTTGGCAAAGCAGATTCGTTGCTGTCTCGCAGGCGTAGCCACACTCTCTTGTAAGTACCACTTGCCACTTCGAGTTTGTCAGCTTTTCCCTGATTAAAAAGAATAAAGGGTCTAGGTTCACAGATTTTAATAAAATCATAACTCATGCAAAGACATTTATGCCAAAGCCAGAGCCTCAGGAGGAATAAGAACAATGCCAATAACAGTAAGAGAAAAGGCTCAATCCAGGGCCAGCAAGATGGTTCAGTGAACAGAACACTTCACTTGCAGTTCTGACAACCTGAATTCAGTCCTAAGACCCACTTCGAAAGGAGAGGGCCAGCTCCCGAAAGCTGCACTCCAGCCTCCGTACAGGAATGCCACACACAGCATGCACATACACGTGAAAAATAAAGCCATCCGAATGGCTGAAAATGAGTTTTCTTTGAATTGTTTGGCAATGCCCTTAAGGTATTTACTCCTGGGAAGGTCAATTTTTTCTGATTTTCTGAGGAGTCTTATCTATAACTCATTGGTTACTGAGTGACTGAGGTGTCCTGAATAACATTACCTGATGGCTGTTTGTAAGAACTAAGACTATGGCCAGACATGATGGTGAGCAACTATAATCCCAGCAATCAGTAAGCAGAGGCAGGGGGATTGCTAGGAGTTTGAGGCCAGTCTGGAGAGACCTTGACTCAAATACCAGAACTAGCTGAACAAAATCTGCTGGTCCTCACACATGTCTAAATGGCCCAGTTTCCCATGGCCTCCCTTCCCTACCAACCCGGCTCTGACTTATCTCCTTGTCCAGAGTCCTAAGTTTGCTCTCATCTCAATGAGGGCTGTGGGAAAATCAAATGACTGTGGGAAAAAAAAAGCAAGAGGTACCACTTTCCACTGGGCAATTCACGCCATCTAGTTTGTAAGTTTCAATGAAGGGTTACAGAGCCATGCCTCAGGCTGAGATAGACAAAGCAGGAGAGGTGAGGGAGCCTGGGCATACAGGACAGGCCTCTCTGAGGAATATGCCTGCGCCATGATCTGGCTGACACATAGGGACCAGGCTTATAAAAGACTGTGCAGTGGCACAGAAAACCCTCCCCTGGAACTGTGGACATTTGCCACCACACCTGACTCAGTTTAATAAATTTTGACAAATACATACTTCTATATAGCCACCACCACATTCAAAACATACAATGTTTTTTCCTTTTGGAACCTAGTCTTGTGTCGTCCAGACTGGCCTCTAACCCACTACATAGCTAGGCTGTAACGTTTATTGATTTATTTTGCTTTTTCAAGACAGAATTTGTCTGTGTAGCCCTGGATATCCTGAAACTCACTCTGTAGACTAGGCTGGTTCCTCCTGAGTGCACTGCCTCAGCCTGGCTAGCTGTAACATTATCTCCTAAAAATTCCTTCTGGCAGCCTACTGTAGCTCAATGGGAGATGCTTGCCTAGCATGTTTACAGCCTTAAACTCCAGCATGACAAGAAAATAGAAGAAAATCTCAGATGCCTTCCTGCCTCTTTACACCTGCTCTTTATTCTGTTACCACAGCTGTGTTTTAGCTCCAGGTTCCTACAGACAGCTCACCTACCTCCTAGTGTTACCATCTTCCATAGGGTCTATTTGTTGAAACTCAGAAAGTAACACTGGTTCTGACCAAACCCTAAGCTCTACCATTTCCCAGTGCAGGACTGGCCTAATGCTGTCTTGTGCCCAGAATCACGAGTAATCAAGCTTCCTCAGTCTTCTCCCATCTGGGATAGTTTCTCAGTCTTTCCTTTTTTCTTCTGTTTTTGGAGTTTTGGAAGCTTTGGTGAGTACTGGTCAATATTTAGAAGTGAGTCTACCTGTTGGATTTATGAGATGAGACTTTGGAGTGGGGGAGGGCATGTCAGGGAAATAAAGTGCATTTCTCACCATGCGGCATCAGGTCTCCCATGTCTCCCTTCACCGAGTGAGTCTCTGACTCATGCTATCTGTCCAGGCAGGTTCTGTGGGAGCTGTGCTAGTGATCACGACATTGGTTATGATGTTAGCACCCCATGTGCCTGGGGACATTAACATTAACCTTGATCACTCGGTTGAAATGGTATCTTGTCAGTTTTCTCCTTTGGGAAGTCTGTATTTTCCATTGTGATAATCCTTGTAATCAAGTCAGGTAGCTACATAATAAAAAATGACAAAATTGGGCTGGAGAGATGGCTCAACAGTTAAGAGCACCGGCAGCTACTGTCCCAGAGGACCCAGGGTTCAATCCCAGCAACCATTTGGTAGCTTACAACTGTCTATAACTCAAGTTCCAGTGGATCTGATTCCCTCACGAAGACAGGCAGGTCAAACACCAATGCATATAAAAATAATTTTTTTTAAAAAGTGGGAAATCAAGCTCTGCTTTGTATGGTGCAGAAGGACTACATTTGGAATTATTACTATTTGTTTTATATATATGTATAGAGAGAGAGAGAGAGAGAGAGAGAGAGAGAGAGAGAGGAGATCCCTTGTCTCTGCCTCTTGAGTTCTAAAATTAAGGCAACTTAAAGAAGATTCAAAGCACAGCATGTTTATGTGTTGATGTAAATGCTCTAAGCAAAGTTCTCTGGGAGTTCTTTGACCTCTTCAGTAATTATAAGCAATTATTTATTTATTTGTAATTATTACTAAATTGTTTTAAAGATTTTTTTTTATATTCATTGGGGTTTTGCCTGCATGTGTGATCCATGCTAGATCCCCTGGAACTGGAGTTACAGACAGTTGTGAGCTGTTATGAGCCGGGAATTAAACCTGGGTCCTTTGGAAGATCAGGCAGTGCTCTTAACCACTAGGCCATCTCTCCAGCCCTTGCTTTATTTTTTAGATAGAATCCTTCTTCCCCTAAAGCTTGGGAATCTCTTGTTTTAGCTTTCAAGTACTGGGATCACAAATATGAACCACCATGCCTGTTTTAATTCTTTTCACAACAGCTCTTTAAAAAGCAGAGGATGCCCAGTGTTGGTGGCATATGCCTTTAATCCCACCTCTCCAGAGGCAGAGGCAGGCAGATCTTGGTAGCTCGAGGTCAGCCAGGCCTGCATAGTGAGATCCAAGGTAGCCAGGGCTGTGTAGAGAAGCCTATCTCAAAAAACAAACACAGAAAACAAAAACAAAAACAAAAGCAGAGTACATTTTTCATTTGCAACTGATATAATTTGAATCACTCACAATCTTAATTTTCAACAGCTGCAAGGCCCATGGCTAACATATTGGAGAGTTTATCTTTAATAATTATTTATTTAAAAGATATTATTGAGATTTATTTTATGTGTATGGGTGTTTTACCTGAATGTATATTTGTGAACCATGTGTGTGCCTGGTGCCAGAGGAAGTCAGGAGAGTGTGTATTCCCTGTAACTAGAATTATATACAGTTGTGAGTAACCATATGAGTTCTGGGGATCAAACCCAGATTCTTTGCAAAAGCAAAAAGTAGTCCTAACAGCTGAGTCATCTCTTTAGTTCTTATTTATTTTTAAATTTTTGTGTTTTGTCTGCATGTATGTCTGTGCACCACATGCATGCATTTTTTTCTTACTGCTGAGTAGTACTCCATTGTGTAGATGTACCACAGTTTGTTAATCCATTCCTCAGGTGAGGGACATCTAGGTTGTTTCCAGGTTCTTGCTATTATGAATAATGCTGCTATGAACATAGTTGAGCTAATGCTTTTGGGGTGTGAATGTGTGTCTTTAGGGTATACGCCCAGTAGCGGTATCGCTGGATCCTTGGGGAGATTGATTCCCAGTTTTCTGAGAAACCGCCATACTGCATTCCAGAGTGGCTGAACAAGTTTACACTCCCACCAATGGAGGAGCGTTCCCCTTGCTCTGCACCCTCTCCTGCATTGGCTGTCATCTGTGTCTTTTATTTTAGCCAATCTGACAGGTGTAAGATGGTATCTCAAAGTTGTTTTGATTAGCATTTCTCTGATGAAGCAGCCTCATTCTGAAGTCACGTTTTGAATATGTAGCAGCTTAGTGCCAGTCACAATTCCTTCTCCCTTCTCTTCATACTGATTAAAGTCATGCTCCTCCTTATTACTTCCCCCTTCCTTCCTTCCTTCCTTCCTTCCTTCCTTCCTTCCTTCCTTCCTTCCTCTCTCTCTCTCTCTCTCTCTCTCTCTCTCTTTCTTTCTTTTTCTTTTTGAGACAGAGCTTAGGTTCCCCAGGCTGGCCTTGAACTCACTCTAGAGCTAAGTATGGCCTTGAACCCCTGATCACCCTGTCTCCATCTCCCACGTGCTAGCATTGTAGGCATGCACCATTTATATCTGGCCCTCTGTGTTTTCTTCTTGGTGCTCTTCATAGTCAGTTTGGTTTTTGGTTTTTGTTATGAAGCAGGGCCTCTCTACACAGCCCTGCTGTTCTAGACTCCACTGTTCGGATCATGCTAACCTGAAACTCTCAGAGGTCCGCCTGCTTCTGGTCCAGTGCTAGATCAAAGGTGAGCACCACCATGCTTGACCCTTGTTTGTTTTTACCTTTAAATTTTTTTTTTTTTTTTTTTTTTTTTTTTTTTTTTTTTTTTTTTTTTTTTTTTTTTTTTTTTTTTTTTTTTTTTTTAGGATTGAGCCCAAGTAAGTGTTCTAGCATGGAACTACATCCGTGTTTTTTATTTTTTTTAATTTTTAAAAATTAAATTTATTTTGAGTTAAATGTATATTGTTCTAGTTTGCTTTTTCTGCTGCTATGATAAACACCATGACCAAAATTTACTTTAGAGTAAGGATTCATCTGATCCTACAAGTTTTATATATATATATATATATATATATATATATGCATATATATGTATATATTTCTTAACTGCATCCAGCTCAAAATGGTCCTCATGCAAAAGTGGTGTGGTTGGAATAAACTGCTTGCCTACAAGATTAGAACTTACAGTAGTATGGGCAGGCTAAGTTGAACTCAGGAGAAGTGAAGAGGCTTGTGGGAGTTGCACAGCAGGGACCTGTCACACCATCCCTGAGCCCTAAGGAGTAAGGAGGAGGTGGCATCATGGATCCCAGTGAATGTTACAGCTGGGACTGAGAGAATGCTTCCTGGATGCTAAGGCTGGAGATGGAGGGCTACAGACAGGTCTGCCTGAGTTAGGCTCAGCATCAAGGCAGGGACCAACACTCTGACTTTCCTGCCCTCCCATGCTCTGATCTGGCAGAACAGAGGGGCCCCAGGGACCACATCTCTTATGTCAGCTTCCCAGGGCACAGGCTGGGACAGAGGAGGGAGGGGATGAGTCTGGAGAGGCAAGTGGAGATGATGCATCCAGAAACAGGAGTTCAAACATATAGTGAAGGATCTTTAGAAACAGTTCTTTCCCTGAGCTGCTGGAGGTGCTGAGGTTGCAGTACTGATTCCGTTTTAATGTTTCCCACTTCGTCTAGCATCTGGAGATTATTCAGACCTATGATATGAGTGTCTTAACACTGTAGACTCTAGCCTCACTAGGTCAAGAGCCCTTGGAGGAGGTTTACACGACACTTAAAAGGACATAAGAGGCTGGATATTGGGGTGTCAATTTCTAGGAGGCATCAGAGACTCTCCTATGAGAAGAGACCACCAGGAGTAAACGTCAAAGGCATTGACGTTTACTACAAGGTCCTTGGTTGTGTGGATCTACTATACCTTCCTGGTTCTGATGGGTTTCTGAGGTGGGGGATAGGCACACCTAATACCAGCATTGGTGATACTTTCTTACCAGTTCTGTGGTGTGTCTGGGACCAGTGAACTAGGAAGATCTGGGGTTGACATGAGTTTCTCCATTTGGAAAATAGAGGTAATAATGTTACTTATTTCACAGGGTTGGGGGTTAAGTGAGATTATGCAAGTGAGAACTTCAAGGGTCTAGCACATGGTGACTGATGAACAAAAGGTAGCTACTCTTTTCATAGGTGCCCGCCCCCACTAGCCAGAGGTGACTGTTTTTCCTATGTGACAAGCTGGTAATACTGAAACATACATGTTTCATGTCTTTCCTGACACACGTGTAAATAGAACTGCAAGAAGAGACTGACATGGTCAGCCTCACCTTGTGGTTCACATTACAGAGCTACCAAGACTTCAAGTCAGGGAGCTAGAGACTGGAAAACAATGAGAGCCGCTTCTGAGGACATCACACAGATCTTGGCCCTGGAAAATGTGCTGTGCTCCAGCGGTCTCCAGTCCTCTTTCCTTTCACGGATTGGAGAATGTCTACATCTTAAAGACTATGGGGATGTCTAAATCTATGCTCCTTACAGAGAGGCTGTGGGTAACAGGTGTGGGAAGAGGCATGGAGTAACCCCCGAATTGCCTCCATCTTCATATTAGTTTATTTTAAGGGGAGGACGAGGCAAGAGGATTGCCAAGAGTTCAAAGCCAGCTGGATAAAAGTCCTTCTCCGGCTTGCCCTCCTTATACCCTCCATGAGTTTAGCTTCTTTCTCCAGCCCCATCAGGCCTTGAGAAGCAAGATTTGCTACTGCTGGAAGCCTCGTCTTACAGAACTTCTCACCCTGCCTCCCTTTGGCCTAAACCCCAGTCTGGTTTTTTACACCTGCATGCCCTCTAGTGGAGATGCTGTGCAAACTCCAGGATCAGGATCAGGAGCTGCACAAGGGTCCCTTTTTCTTTCCCATTAGATCTTACTATGTACCTCAGTCCTGGTCTGTGCTAGTAGAACTTGACTGGCTAGACTGGCTTTTCAAACCCCAGGAAGAAAACAAAAGTGGTACAATAGCATCTGCTAAAAAGAGAAAAGAAAAAAGATGCTGAATTTATTACCATAGACACCCTAACCAGCCACATAGTCCAGTCTCCTAGATGTAATATTAGTGACTATTTCTGGAGTCCCTTTTAAGTACCAGACATTGGCTTAAGCACCACTTAGGTTTGCTTTCTTTTGTTGTGATAAAGTCCATGACTAAAAACAGCTTGGGGAGGAGGAGTTTTATTTGGTTTACATGTTCTGGGTCATAGCTGTGGGAGCCCACACAGTGACTCAGTTTCCCATACTGACTCAAGAGTCTCTCCTGACTCACAGAGTAAAAGAGTCACAGTGATTCAGCTACTATAGAGTGCTAATGAGTTCAGCTTGCTCCTTAGTTTAACCTTGTCAGTCTGGGAATAGGCTGATTAACCCCTGGGAAAGAATTCATTATCTTACTGCTTGAGCTAGCAGAAGGTACATGATGTCATAGTGAAGCTGCCAGATGCCTGATTCAAGGACGACACAGGGCTTTCTAAAGATAGTGTTTGAATGCTTGTACTGTGCTTTGTTTGAATTCTGGCATGAAAATGTATATAAGCACTTTCAGAAATAACTTGGGGCCTTTGTGGTTTCAAAGCACAGGTCCCTCTCAATTTCTTTCCTACCTTCTCCTCTCTTCTTCAACTACATACCTGCCCCTAGTGAACCCTGGCGACTTGTTGGCTGGATCCAACACATAGTCATTGAATGAATCCAGAACTCAAGGCAGGCACTGAAACAGAGGCCATGGAAGAATGCTGCTCACTGGCTAGCTCCCCTGGCTTGCTCAGCTTGCTTTCACATACCATTGAGGACCACTTGCCATATCCTGACTACAGTATGCCATTAAAGGAAGTCAGGGCAGAAACTCAAGCAGAAGAATTGACAGGAACCATGGGGGAGTGATGCTTACTGGCTTGATCATCCTGCTTTTTTATACAACCCAGGACCACCCACCCAGGCGTGGCATCACCCACAGTGGGCTGGGCCCTCACACATTAATCATTAAAATTTCCCCATAGGCTTGCCTACAGGCCAATTTAATGGAGGTGATTTCTCAAATGAGAAATAGAGGGAATGCCGCCAGCTAGCCTGATAAAACCACAGTTGCTCTGTTCCGGGTAATATTCTTAGGCATGCACACTAGCTGCTTTGGAGTCTGCTGCTGCACCTAGTGATTTGTGACACATGTTCATCAAAGTGCTGGAGGTCAGTGAGAGAGAGCCAACACAACTAAAAGAGGCTCCGGCTGCCAGTGGGAAACCGGGAGGGGGATAGAGGTTTGCCCTATATCTGCAGTAAAGGAGTCTGTTGTTTGCGTCTCACCTGACTCCTGTTGTCTGTCTCATTGACTTCCTTTCTTATCGCCTCCCCCAAGGGGTGCCCAGATAGGATGGCCCGCAACAGTTCCCGATGATTCTAGCTAGTTTCAAATTGACAAAAACCAACAGAAACTACCCAGGACAATCTCTATTGGTTCAGCCGAGTCTCACAACACTTTTTACCCATGGCACTGTTACCCATCCTTTTATAGATGAGGACACTTGTACTCAATGAAGCTCACAGCTGCAGTCTGTAGTTGTGGCCCTTAAGCGCTCTCAGGCTCTGGAGCCTGCCTGCCTGGGTTTGCCATAATCATCCTGCAGCTTACCAGCCACATGACTTTGGGTTTACATTACAAAACTTCCAAGACTCAATTTCCTCCCTTGTGGAACAGGGGTGATGACAGTCCCCCACCTTCAAGAGAGGATGTGAGAACCAGTGACTTAAATAGTGTGTGCCAGCATTTGGCAAACAGAGAAGGGTCAACAAGGGTGAATAGTAAAGCTGGCCTTCGTGGAACAGGCCTTCAGTCCCCGCACTTGGGAGGCAGAGGCAGCAGGTACCTGTGAGTTTGAGGCCTGCCTGGTCTACATAATGAATTCCAGGACAGCTAGACCTACATAGCAAGACCCTGTCCTAAAAAAAACAAAACAACAAACAATAAGAGAGTATACTTTTAGGGTAAAATGACAGGTCCACGTCTCCACTAGTGACATGTCTGCAGCAGCCGAGGTCTTAATCTTAATGCCATTTGTTTCTTGAGTTCCAGCTCATCAGCCTCATGGTCAGACCTCATTTGTTTTCATGTTTCCTGTAATTTTATTAAATAGACAGTATGTCACCACATATACCCTTTTGTGTCTAAAATAAAAAAGGTTATACATGAACAATGTCTAGTCCATTAACAATTGACAAATTCAAACATCCCATTATTTATCCTGTTTTAGTGAGTCCAAAGGATTGTACGCAATTTATTTTCTTTCAAACTTGTATTACTAACTGAAACTACCTTTTGATGTCTCTCAAACTTATACACTTTAAACTCTAAGTGAGTTTTTTTCTAAAACTGTCACTAGAAAACTATAACTATAACAACATTTTCCTTTAATTATATAGGATCTAAGATCTTTAAGGGAACAGATTATGCCTTCCTTGTTTGCCACTGTGTCTGGAACAAACAGACATTCAATAAATGTTTGGTAGAAAAATTAACTATCTCAAATGATATCTTCTAAAAACTCAATTTTTTTCAAATTGTTCCTGGCAGACATGAGCTATCAACCTGGACCAGAAATTCACACAGTGAGTTCAGTTAACTGAGGGCTTTATGGAAGTACAACCCTTGGACTAAAGAGAAAGGACAGAATAAAATGAAGTAAGTTCTGATGCAGAAGAACAGATTCAGGGTGATTTCCATCAGTAGGCTGGGCCAGGAAGATGCCCCTGGTCTTTGGGGTCTGCAGGTGATCCATAGGAATTTAGGTACTGGTGGTACTCTGAAGCATGGGCTGCTACTAGAGAATCCTGGAGGGCTGAGACTTGAGTCTTGCATTTCATTAAGCCAACTCAAAAATAATCTTTTGACATTATCCCCAAAGGAGATTGCAACTAGCCACAGTCACACCAACAGACTTGAAAAATGCTCATTCATACAATTCTACAAAATGCAAGCATCAAGGAGAGTATGAGCTCATCTTTCAATACCCACTGCAGTGCCTCCCAGCTGTTCATTTGTTCCTAGCCACTCTGTCAATCTGTCCCCCATGCCTGCTCCCCAGTCGCCTATGGTGGTGGCTACTCATCTCATTTTTCATTAATAAGTGCCTATTTCTGAAGGCAGCTAGATGAGCCCTCCAGGATTTAGCACTTGCGTTCTCTCTGCTGGATCCTTCTCCCCGGAATCTGGCTTCTTCTCTGACTTTAACTCTTTGCTTAAATGTCATTTTCTCAGGGAGTTTCCCTACAAACTTACTAAGAATTGTGTTCTCTTCCCCTGCCCTTCTCCTAATCTTCCTGTGCCTACCCTAGTGGGTTTCTTATTTTCTCTGACTACTGCACCAGCTCCAAGAGTGAAGAGATTCATCTTTTATTGCTATTTATTGTCTGAAAGAGTATCAGGCACACAGAAAGCTCTCAGAATATGTATGGAATGAATGGCTGCAACTCTTCAATTTTGCATGTTTGTATCTTAAAAAATATATATATACCAGTAGTTCACAAGCAACCCTCCATCCCCAATCATTTATGCCTTAAAACAAGATTATTTTAGCACACATCTGTAGTCAGAAGTCTGAAATCAAGATATGAACAGGAGAATGCTTCCTGTGAACATTCTAGGAAAGAATTCCAAGCTCCTAGGGCCTTCAAGCACCTTCAGTTTCGAGTAGCAACTTCAATTGCTACCTATGGCTCTTTCTGTCTTCTCTCCCTCTTTAAAGGATACATATCATTAGCATTAGGGGCTACTCTAATTCAGGATGACCTCATTTCAAGCTCTTTAACTTACATCTGTAAAGACTGTTTTCCAAATAAGGACTTTTATTTTCACCATTCGTGGTAAGGTAACACAGAGACACAGTTCCACTCTGCCACCTGCAGCAGTCTGTCTGAGGACTTTTTTTTCTAGAGACTTTCTTTCAAGTGAAAATGGAATTCTTGATTTAATTGCAGAAAAAAAATTCCAGGGCCAGACAGTTGGAAGCAGAGTTGAAGTTTATTCAGATTATGGCATGAGTTTGGCTCCTAGAACCTATGGTGTTATTCTACCTACTCTCTCTCTCTCTCTCCAATGTATAATTTCAGCATAACTTTAAGCATAATGGGGATTGGAGGAGTAGTTTTATAGATAGAGGTACTCAGGGCAAGAATAATACACCACAGCCAAAAGCTTGGATTCGGGTTCACAAGGAGAATCCCACTGTTCACCATATAGACTACTTGATAGCTCTCAAGTTACACCTCAACAAGCTGTTAGGTTTCGCCATGACATTTTCACACAGATTCTGTTTAGTTGATCTTTTGACTTTCTTGTAAAAGACCCCAACCTCAAAATTTCCACAAGGCCAATTAGCTGAGAGTCATCCCTCGGGCAAAACCTCAGTATATCAGAGAGCCGACAGTCGGGAATTATTTAACCAATTAGCAAGGAGTCATCCTGCGGGCAAAGCCTCAGTATATCAGTCAAGGTTTCTTAAAAAGGCCATGGGAGGGTGAAGAGACCGGGAGTGTCTAATCTTAACACAAACCAGATGTTCACAACACCTCCAGGATCAAAAACTTTACAACCTTGCCCCAAAGTTGAACCTTATCACATCACCCATTAGCAGGAACTTTACTGACTGAATAAAAAGAGAGAGTGTTCTTTGTGGGTGCGCTCAGTTAGCGGAAGCTGCTGATCGCCCACAGGTACCTGTGTATTAAAATTACCTCGTGTTATTACAGCCTGGGACTTGTGCGTGAGTTCTTGGGGCTGGGGTCCCTGAGGATCTTTCACTTGCTCCTCTTCCCTATCCTCCCCGTTCCCCCCACACACACACACCACACACACAGTGTCTACCATTCCTTCTTTTCCCTCATTTTGATAAATGAGATTATAAGGTGACTTCAGAGGTGCCTGGA
Organism: Sigmodon hispidus; assembly: GCA_004025045.1. Taxonomy (NCBI): domain Eukaryota; kingdom Metazoa; phylum Chordata; class Mammalia; order Rodentia; family Cricetidae; genus Sigmodon; species Sigmodon hispidus. Next base: position 7,087 of record PVIH01004920.1, on the reverse strand, counting down.
GTAGGGTTTGCAATCTGATGAGAGACCCATGTGTCAAAAGGCTGTAATACTTGCCATTTATTTAAGTAAGGTTTCTTGTAAGGGTTCTAGCAAATTGCTGCTTTATAGCTGGGAAAGGAGAAACACGTTTAGGACCCAACATTCTTAGTTGAAGTATCATTATATAAAGGAAATGTAGTCTCTTCATAGGTACCTCCATAGCGTATGCTAATTGTGCTGGAATTCTTAGCTCTCAGCTAATCCTTAACTAGATTTGGGAGAGAAGTTACCTTTCTCTTCCCATGTCCCTGAACTTTGCTTCTTTCTCTCCTACCATACATTCACCACCTAAACCTAAACTATTTAAACATGAACTGAAACGTTTTATTTATTTATTTGGTGAGGATTATTATTTTCAGGTTACTATTGTTCGCCTTTAACAGCTAAAGCAAGGGACACAGAAGGCACCTAATCGTTTTGTTTGTTTGTTTAAATTGCATTTTACTTATCATGGGTATGCCCCACGGCACACACGTGGAGCTGGTTTTCTGCTTCAAACTCAGGTCATCAGTCTTGGCATCAAGCATCTTTTTTATCCACTTAGTAATCCACTGGCTAAAGCCATTATTAATTCTTGAACGAATGACCCTCTGGAGTAGGAGACATAGTGTGTGGGGTCTACGGGGTGCAGCTTTACTGACATGAAAGAGAGAATCTTGGGAAGGTACTGGCTCAGACGCCGGCACCCTAGAGGCCAAGGTGGGGTTGCATCTAACACTAATTTACAAATCAGCCTGAGCCCACCAAGAAAGCACGCTTCAACCCGCACAACCCACTGCGCAGTCGCAGGAGCTAGTTGAAGCCTGCGCAGGCCTGCAACTGGGCGGGTTCGCGCAGGCGCAGAGGGAGTCTGCGGCTCTGGTACTCTTACGGGTTCCGGGTGCAGGGCCGGGCGTTCGGGGGTGGGTGGGGGTCCCACGTGTCTGTTCCTTTCACCCGTCACCCGCTGCCAGGGACCGGCTGCCAGGCTGTCTGCACTGCGCCTGCGTCGGGCGCCAGCCTTCTGCCCCCTGTCGCCGCCATCATGCTGCTGCCCGTGTTCACCCTGAAACTGCGCCACAAAATCAGCCCCCGCATGGTGGCCATAGGGCGGTACGACGGGACCCACCCGTGCTTGGCGGCTGCTACCCAAGCGGGCAAGGTAACAGGTCCCTCCTGAACTCCGCTGGCATCCAGATCCCGCCCCCCACGCTGCCCCGCCCCTAGCCCGCATTGCCTAGCAACCAGTCGCTGCTGTCCTTGGCCTCAGTCCTATCAATATGGGGTTTCAGAGGAACAGCTTCAGAGTAGTAACTTTTCTTATGGCCACTTCTTAGTGGTCGGCAATATTGAGAGTGGATCAGGAGCTTAGGGAAGAGAAGGCTCAGAAGGAGGAGGGCTTGGCCAGGATTAGCAGTGATTGCTGACTCCAAATCCTGCCAAGACAGAGTCTGCTTGCCACATGGAGTCTCTTCCACATTTGCTTCTTTACAGGGAGGAAAAAAAAAAAACAAACAAAAAAAGACTGCACAAATCCCAATGTTCAATTCAGATTGTACTTTTGGTCCTAATGTACATTTGGATTTTCTCCCATAACTTAAATATTCACTAAGTGGTGAGCCACATAGGTGTCAGAGTCACAGTGATAAAAGATCATTTAACAAACATTCTATTTATATTTGACACTTCCATTTGCTTTCTAAAAGTATTGACCTCATTTTATCTCTGAGTCCCCAAAATGTAGCATGAAAAGAATGTTTCATGAAAAGAATGTTAGATGTAAGTATGAATGTTTGTTAAATGACAAGGCAGATGAAGGCCTTATGGATGAAGGCATGCACAAAATACGAGGGCTTTAGGGACTTCAAAAATACAGCTTCTAACAGGTACAAAGCCTTAAACATTCACTCACTCAGCATCATTGCTACAGGGCCAAAAGTACTGGTGGAGCATGGGTGTAGTGGATTCTTCAGCATTGAACAGTAGTAACATTATGATGTATGGGAAATAGTCACTATGGTTAGCTTCTGTTAATTTCTTTTTGTTATTCCCACTTACTGATTAGAAATAGTTCAGAGAGGTTCAATTTAGTGTCTGAGATTGCTCAACCAGAAAGTTCTGGAAAGGAAAGTTTATGTGGTAGCTTATTCCTGTAATCCCGGTATAAGACATGGAGATAAGAGAATTGCCACTAGTTTTGGGTCATCTTGGGTTACAGAGTGAGACCTAGTTTGGGAAAAAGGGAAAAAAGTTATGGAAGTGAGATTGAAAGCATTTCGTCACACCCAGTGTGGTTGCCAAGTACACAATTACATTTGTAGAATGGGTTTTTAAGATGCTTCCTTGTATGCTGTATGTTACTTTATATGCTATGTCTTGGGATAAATAGCTAGAGTATAATGATTTATTTATTTACATGGGTTATGGTTTCATTAACTGGTATAATGAAGTAAAGTGCTGAGCATTGGGCCTGATTGTGATGCTGTGGTTAAGAGTCACTAACGAACCCCATATAGTGGTACACACTTGTTATTCCAGCCACTCAGGAAGCTAGGATCATAAATTCAATGCTAGCCTGGTGTCTTAGGGTTTCTGTGGCTGCAACAAAACACCATGACCAGAAAGCAAGTCGGGAGGAAAGGGTCTATTTGGCTTACACTTCCATACAGCTGTTCATCATCAAAGAAGTCAGGACAGGAATCACACAAGGCAGGAAGTTGGAGCCAGGAGCTGATGCATAGGCCATGGAAGGAAGCTAATTACTGTCTTCCTGAGCTCAGCCTACTGTCTTACAGAGCCCAGAACCAGCAGCCCAGGGATCACCTAACATGGGCTGGGCCCTCCCCCATTGACCACTAACTGAAAAAATGCCCTATAGTTGGATCTCATGGAAGCATTTTCTCAGCTGAGGCTCCTTCCTCACTGATGGCCCTAGCTTGTGTCAAGTTGTCACACAAAACAACCCAGTACACCTGGGCTACTTGGGGAAACCTGATTTTAAAATTAAAATTTAGAAAAGTAGAGAGGGTATGTAACAAGAGGTTTCTGGCCCAGAGGTTCAGACCTGCCCACGGCTGCTTCCCCCACCAAAATAACTCAAACACTTATATTATTTTTATGCTGATTGGCCTAGAGCCCAGGCATATAACTTGCTAACTCTTTACCCTTAAACTAACTCATCTTTCTTATCTTGTTCAGCCATACAGCTTGATATTTTTTCTCAGAGCAGCATTTCAGCTTCTTTCCTCTGCGTCTGCTGCCCTCTTCTCTGTCTCTGTCTCTGTGGTTTCTCTGCTCTGCTCTGAGATGTTCCCAGAGTTTGCTTAGTCTGGTAGTCCCACCCACACTGCCTGTCTGCCTTTGGCCAGTCAGCGTTTTTAATAAACCAGTAGGTGGGACATTTATCTACAATGGAACAGAATACAATCCTACTACTAAGAGTAAGGGGACAGGCTTCTTTATTGGATAAAGGCACCCACTGCCAAGCCTGATGACCTGGGTTCTAGCCTAGGGGCCCATAGTGGAAAGAGAACTGACTCTATAAGTTGTCTGACCTCCACTTGTGTGCCATGGATCCTGGACACACACACACACACACACACACACACACACACACACACACACACACACAAGAAATAATGCAATAAGATAAAATTTAAAAGTGGTAGCATGCTTGCCAAAGATACTGAACACTCTAGGTTCAATCTCCAGTGCTGCCCCCACCTCAGGCACTGACAGCATTCAGAACAGATGCACCTTTACATAGGCATATTCATGGATAGGAGTACAGCAGCAATATAACAGGCTGAAGATATCCCATTGGTGTACCTTAGTCCAGAAGTTTTCAACCTGTGGGTCACAACCCTTTTGTGGCCACATAGCAGATATCCTGCATATCAGATATTTGTATTATAATTTATAACAGTAGCAAAATTACAGTTAAGAAATAACAATATTTGGAAGTCATCACAACATGAGGAACTCTGTTAAAGGGTCACAACATTAGGAAGGCTGAGAACCATTGCCCTAGCCCCTAATTTGAGGCCATATCCTGTGCTGAGCACTTTTCTAAACCCCGCAGATACTGTGGTAAATGAAGTTTCAACCTCTGGAGCTTACATTTGAGAGTACCAGACAGTTAGCAGTGTGTATGGCATATGCTAGAATACATAATCTGATATAAACTCTGTATGCTATAGACACATTGGTATATGCATCTAAATTATATACATACTATGTAGTTCAAGAGGAAAGAATAGTAAGAGAATTGATGGGAGCTTGCTGATTGGGGTGGATGATCAGACAGGACTCTGGTAAGATTTGTTCAGAGATTTGAAGGAAACAGAACAGGCTTGTAGCCATGTGGGCTGACTGCTTTGTAGGCAGAAGCATCAAGTCAGTACAAAGGTCTTGTCGATCAGAACACAAGGAGACTGTGGGGCTGGAGTGTTTTGTTTTTGTCCTGTATTGTTCAGAGAATGATCTGTGATAGTGTACATTCAGATTGAAAGGGTGAATTAAAGCATGTGGCAAGCACAAATAAAGGAAAAGTTAGTAGACAGCAGATAAGTAGAAGCAGGAGATAGACAGCAAAACATTATCCAGTCAGGAGCTCACAACATCCAGCAGAAAGGACTGGAGGAGCCTAAGAGAGCAAACAAAGGCAGCATTATCAAATCAGTCACTTAAACTGTTGAGCAGAAATGATGGGGGAAGCCCTACCAGACCAGTCACACTGGTGTTCTTAAACCAAAAAAATGATGAATGGTACTCAGCAGGAAGAGGTTTGATTTCTGAGCCTCACATGGTAAAAGGAGAGAATGATATCCACAGATGTCCTTTGATATCCATATACATGCCATGGTGCATGCACACATAAATTAACTTTTAAAAATTAGTAACATTTTATGATCCATGTAAAATGTAAACATATTCTTTAAAAACAAGCATTCTAGCTGGGTGTGGTGCTATATGCCAGTATACTTGGAGATAAAGACAGGGGGGTTATCAAAAGTTGGAGGCCATTCTGGGTCAACAAGCAAAAAAACCAAAACTAACCAAATAAACAAAAAACTCAGACCAAACAAACTAACAAAACCCCATAGAAACACATTGCAGCCTGGCCTGGTGGCACAGGCCTGTATTTTTAGCTATTCTGTAGGCCCAGGCAGGGCTGCAAGTTGAAGACTGGCCTGGACTATAGAGCAAGACCCTGTCTCAGAAATGAGAAAGGGCCAGGATGTAGCTCACTGGTAGAGTGCTTGCCTAGCATGGTCAATCCTCAGCATCACAAATAGGATAAAAATAGAACAGCCTGCTCTGCCCATTGGTGTTACATCGGGGGGTGGGGGGGCACACAACTTCATCATTACATACACACTCTGACTCTGCCTGAAAAACATATTTTATTTATTGAAAAAATTTTCATACTATATATTCTGATCATGCTTTTCCCCTTCTCCAGCTCCTTACAGGTTCTCCCTCCCCATCTCCCCACCCATCCAACATCGTGCCCTTCCTCCTTAAAAAACAGCAAATTAAAAAAAGAAAACAAATACATACACAAAAATATACAAGCAAAACAAAAACAATAAGACAAAAAAAAATGTCCACACAAAACAGTATGAAACAGAAGTCTACAGAATGCCATTGAGTTTGTTTCGTGCTGACCATCCTCTCCTGGACAGGTGTGTTTAATATACAGGGAGACTCCACTGGAGAAAATTAATTTTTCTTTTGCAAGTGGATACCAATTGCAGATAGCGTCTTGGTTGGGGTGGGAGACCATGTCCACTGAGACTCCATCTGGATTAAACTAGTGCAGGCTCTATACATGCTGCCACAGTCTCTAATCCATAGGAGCCTCAGTCCTGTTGTGTCTGGAAGACACTGTGTCTTTTCCATCCCCTTTGGCTCTTAGCAATCTTTCACCTCTTCTGAATTGCCCCTGGGACCAGAGGGAGAGCTTGCTGAAGACATCCTGCTTAGAACTGTGTTCCAAGATCTCTCTGTATTGCCAAGTTGTGGGTCTGTATTTATTCCCAGGAACTGCAAGAAGATGCTTCTTTGATGATGGCTGAGTGAGGCACTGACCTATGAGTATAACAGAATATCACAATATTACCTTCCTCTGTTGAAACCATAGTATTTGGTTTTCCCAGCGATTCCCAACCTTCCCAATGCTGTGACCCTTTAATACAGTTCCTCATGTTGTGGGGACCCCCAACCATAAAGTTATTTTCACTGCTACTTTGTAACTGTAATTTTGTTACTGTTATGTGTTATAATGTAAATCTCTGATATGTAACCCCTGTGAGAAGGTCTTTCATCCCCCAGAGGGGATGTGACCCACAGGTTGAGAACCGTTGCCTTAGGCCTGGCCCATCCAGCTTCAGGGTTTTGCCCACTTGAGCAGTATCAGGCGTAGACTTCATTTCATGGAGTTGGCCTTGAGTAATCCAGCCAGAAGGTGGTGGTTACTCCCACAATTCTAGTGCCACTATTGTACTGTACTGGCATATCTCGTAGGAAGTCACCTTTGTAGATCCCAGGGTTTGTACCTGGGTTGATGGTTACCTTTCTCCTTTGCTATTGTGCAGAATGCTTTCCAGTACCATGAATGCTAGTCAGTAGGGGTGAAACTTCTCATTAGGTAAATGTTGTCTTAAAAGGCAGTATCTTTTTTTTTTTTCTTCCTTCTTTATTTTGTATTTATCAAAAAAAAAACACAGTAAAAAGAATTTAAAATGTGGAAGAGTTAACAATAACTATACAGAGGATAAGAATGATAGGCATGGCTTATCAAGGGAAGAAATACAAATAAGATAGCTACACCTATATTTTCTTTGTGTTCATCTCTCCCTCTGAATCTTTTTTTTTTTTTCATCCCTGTATATCCTTATTCAAGGTCTCTTCCCCCTCCCAACACATCTGGTCATTTTTTTCCTCTGCAACTCCCCATCCCCTCCCTGGGCAGGGAGCAGACAGTCCCATGGTCCCACTGACCCAGTAATGCTTAGATCAGTCTCCACTTCTGGCCAAATCCAGTTCTTTCCCCCCTCCCTCAAGA